>PVHP010003106.1:0-81761 GCA_004024765.1 Zapus hudsonius | reverse complement strand
TAAGTTTTAGATCTTCTTAACTAGTGAGTCCTAAGAGTCTTTGTATTTCTGCTTTCGATTGTGTTGGATATCCTCAGAGTCTGTTTCTATTATCCTTGCACAGGTTATCTGACTTGCTGTGAAGGTAGTTCTCTTGCTCAACTAGCCTCTTCCTCAAAGCTTTCGTTTGGGCTCTATAGCATAAGTTTATTATAAATTAGAGGAGGTTCATCTCTAGGCAGCATCTCAGGTCCTGTTGGTGGAATTGGGTTGTCCCATGTTCTTCCTGCCTTCTGAAATTTACAAACAGAATCTCCAATTTAGAATGAAATAAATATAGATTAAACGAGACAAACATTGTTAATTTGGTGAGCTTCTAGTGGGTGTAGCCTCTCTATAGATCTCTGGTTAGTGAGGATTTTCCCTTGGAGCCCAGGTTCTTGGTCTTCATATGGGTTTATCATGGATCCCAGTTCCAATTAAGGGTTGCCTGCCACTGAGTAGATCTCTTAACCAATTAGCACGCCAGGGATTACCTACCTAGGTTTCCTGCCACTATTGCATGGATGAGCACTTCTTGGTTTACTGGTCTCTACCTTAGAGCAGTGTCATTGACATTCTTGTAGCATCATTCTGTGTTATATATCAATGTCCTCTGCTTTCTCAGAATATCTTTGGAATCTCTCATTCTTAATATTCTGAATTTCCAAATTTGCTTTGAACAGATAAGTTTGACAATGAATATGAAGATAACTTTTAACTTTAACTTTTAAAAACTTTATGTCTAAGTTTGAAATTCCCTTGTACATATTTCACTTTGGGTATATTAAATATGTTGATTTTTGTGTTATCATTGGTCATTTTTATGATGTTTTATAATCTGTTTTATCCTTGCCTTGTTATTTTATAACTGCCTTGACTGAGTCTTATAAATGTTACCTTTGCATGTATGTTTTCTTCAGCGATGTAACTATTTGGAACTAGTTGGCTTATCTTGCATTTTGTCGTACTGCAAGAACAATATGGAATTGAAACTATGAGTCATTTTTTTCTTCATATTTAACATACCTACATTATATGGTACTACCGCTTCTGGTTGAATAATTTTATTATATATGGACTTTCTTGCTATTTTTTTCTTCAAATATTTTCTCCACTCTCCAATTATTTTGAGATTTTTTAACATGGACAGAAAATTGCTAAAACCTATAGTAAATATGGGCTTTTTAAAAACTGTTGTGCTTTCTTTGTGAATTTCAGTTAGTTTTGATCTTAGTTCAGGTTGGTAGAACAAATGATCATCATTTGGGTTGATTTTGTTTTCAGGATTCTGGAGTCTAAGAAGGCCAAGATTAGGCTTCTTGGATTCAGGTTCAGGTTAGAGCTTGTATATTGGATGGAGGATCGAGATTTATGTATGCTATAATCAAATGGCAGAGAATACAAAGAACCAACCCTTTGTTGTGTTTTTCCTTAAGGACATATGTCTAATTAGTGGGATTTCAAAGTGAGAATTAAGATTGTTTTCTATACTGTATCATATAGAGGAAAATTATGGATAATTTAAAGATAAATGAAGAATGGATGATAAGAAAATACTACAGCAAAGGGTCATATTAAAGAAGATATTAAAAAATAAAATGGAAAAGTATTTAGCCCTCTTGTCTATTGTTTGATTTAATCATACTTCTTAGACTTCTTAGCATCCTTGGGTCATTTTATTTAAGAGAGACTCTACACCAGATTTGATTTAAGAGGAAGATTATTATTATACTTACAAACTGACCGAGACCTACATAAAACTATAATGTAATGATAAGGAGTCCTTGAGTAATGATTATTTTATTCATTTTTTCTAGAAAATTTACAATACCAATGTTGCAGAATAAAAATCCATGCCAAAATTTATTCTGAAAATTGATTAAAATTCTTTTTATAAAGAATAAATAGCTGAGAAGAGTAGTGAGGCCAGTTATCCCTTCATTCAACATATTGAAACAGGATAGCCTGATAAACACAGCAATAGGACAGCCTGAAGTAAACAGTGAGTCCAAGAACAGAAAAACAGCTTGAGTTAGAACATATCCTATCCAAAACAAAGCAAAATAAAAACACATTCATACATACCTATATAAAGTCATTTTATGCAACACATGGTCATTTCCTACCAAGAGAAACAGAACATATGGGAATAAGACTATGCATTTCTGAGATCTCTGCTGTTCTACAGTATTTATTTAAACTGTAATTACACCATATTCATCTTCAAAAAGTAGATTTTTTTGCTATTAAAAGATAAAATTAAAGAGTACAATTAAATGTCAAAGCATGATATATACTTTAAAAATAACAAATTCATATTAATGAAAATAGTGATATATTAGTGTGACAATAATGATATATTAGTATATATATATGCATACTCATATATACACATAGAGTTTGGAAAATTAGAAAACAGAAATATGACGTAGTGTTCATATTATTAAAATAGGGATGAGTTTATGTATGTATCAAAGACATCAAAAAACACTACTTTTAGAAAGTTTAGTCAGTTTTTTTTAAATTCTGTACTCACTTTATATGTGTTTAGAAACTATAATGTATAATTTTACAACTGGTTGTCTGCATAATAATTACAATCCTGTAAAATATTGTAATCCTAAATGAAAAAGCAGTACAAAATTAGAATTATAAATAAAATAGCCTCACACTCCCCAATGACTTTTTTTCCCATGGATGGACTACTTTAATTTCTGTGGTATAAAGAGCTGAATATTACTTTTTAGTAAGGACAAAAACAATAGAAAACATTTTAAATTAAAGTTTTTAATTTTGATATATATTTTTATCTAAAAATAATTTGCTTTTTGATCTGTTGTAGATAGCTCCAAGTTGCTGGGATGAACTTCCAAAGCAGGCACAGTTTAGGGGAGGAAGGGATTTATTTCAATCTCATTGTTCCATGGGGAAGTTCCATTAGTGGCAGAAAAAACTCATACATCCAAGCAAAGAGAAATCATCCAAACAGAAATTACACCGAAAATGAAGAACCAACAAGCAACCAGCAGCAAGCCAGGAACTTCCCTCAGTAACACCTCCTCCACCCAAGAGACAGGAGATCCTGGATATAAGGTTTAATAAAATACCTCAGTCTATGGGAGACAAACATTTAAACTAACACATTCTGCAACCTGCCCCCCAACAAACTCATGACCACCTCACATTGTAAATTGTACTCAGTCCAACGTCAAAGGTCCCATAAACTTTACCAAATTTGAGATTCACTTTAAGTCCTATAAATCAAAACAATTTACATTTTTCTAGTATGTCCAGAGTAAACATTTCCATTGCTATCAGGCATAAAAAGGAGAGACTGGACTAATGCAAAACCAATAAGTATCAGGTAATCATCAAACATCTGAAGTTCAAGTCCAACATATGAGGCAGTTTCAACAGTCTCTGGATTTTAAATTTTCATCCCTCCAACTGGGACAGGTAGCCAGGGAAACATCCATCCCAATCAAATGGTGCTTCTTGGTAGCCCTTTAACAGTTCTAGTATACTAAAAACATCTTTGGGTCTCCATAGCCAACCATAGTAACAATGGCCTCATTGGCCTCTCTATCTGGGAAATTATGCCCTGACTTATGGAGCCCTGTGTACGCCAGAACCCACTTCAATGCATTTTTCATGCTTCCAAAACTAATATCAGGTGTGAAGGAACTACCATGTTGCTAATTCAGCGACAAAATAAATCATGAACTTGAAGACCAGGTTACCTCCTTCAGAATTCTTCCTTTCAAAATTGCATTTCTACCATTCAGTCTTTCCTTGATAGAATCACTTCAGGAATCTTATCCATTGTTTTGTAGTAAAGTAGTTAATGGTTGTGATGGTTAGGTTTTGTTGTCAACTTGATCTTTTTAATTATCTTGGGTGGGTCTCTGAGGATGTTTGCAGGAAGGCAGCCTCTCAGTAGGGGCAAGATGTAAAGAAGCTCAAAGAAGCTAAAAGTAAACATCCTTTCCTGTGTGGGCCATGCAGGAAGGAAATTCCAGAGATTCAGGAAGCCATTAAGTCTGGGGAAGGGTTGTAAGACCCCATCTTAAGGCTATAAAGAGGGGAAGAAATGCTCTCCTTGGTCCCCACATGCCTATTCCCTGTTCTGTGTGTGTGGTGTAGGTGATGGGTTTTTCTCTCTGCTAGGAACTGTGAAAGAGGGCCAGCCTCTTTCGCTGTTATGGAACTTTCCCTCAATGTGTCGTTTCAATAAATACTTCCCTCCCCCAAATTGTGCCTGGTTTAAAGATTCATTCCATCGATGTGTGGCTGATTATGACAATGGTGCTGACCTGTTTGACAGTTGCAGCCTCAGTGACCTAAAAACAATCTGTGTGACTATAATTTGAACTTGTGTGCATTTTCCAATTTTAAATCTCAATATCTTTCAGTTCTGTATCTTTCATCAAGCACAATAGTTCAACCTTGATTAAACTCTTTGGCTATGGGCAGAAGAATGCTGCTAGCCCTTATGCCAGTAGACTGGTTCCAAATAAGTTCTCTGTGGTCTCTCCTTCTCCTCAGAAAATTCATAAGCAAAGCCTCCAAATATAATTCTCTCATCCTTTAGCATTTTCAGACTCTCATCAAAACACACCATAAACTTTGGCTTACCCCACCATGAGGCTTCTGTAGGCACAACTTCCTGTCCACGCATACTCCTACCCAAGAAAAAAGTTCCAAAATTCCAAAATCTACATTCATCTCAGAAATCCCACCCCACATCTGGTGCCAAATTTCTGTTGTAGACAGGTCCAACTTGCTGGAATTAATATGTAAACCAGACACAGTTTAGGAGAGGAAGGAATTGGTTTCAAGATTATAGATCCAGGAGGATGTTTTCCAAACTGTCAGCAACACCAAAAAACATCAAGAACAAACCAGCAACAAGTAGGACCACAGGATCTACCTCAGGGTCTCCTCCTCTAGCCATGCTCCTGGAAATCTGAGTTACAAGCTTTAGTAGAAAACCTGATTCTATGGCAGGACCACAGGATCTGCCTCAGAGTCACCTCCTCTAGCCATGCTGCTGGAAATCCAAGTTACAAGATTTAGTAGATCACCTGATTCTATGGGGGACATATATTCAAAATACAACAACATTCTTGTAAGACATATCAATGGGACTTGTGTTTGTATATGACACATAGAAATAGGTCAGAAACCAACTATGTCTCACTTGAAAAATTGAGGAGTATTGAGGGGAAATAAGTAAAAGAATGGACCATAGAGTTAGGAACTGAAAATAGGCAAATGTCAAAACACGTAGAAATTAAGTAACTTCCAAAAATGATAATGGATGTGCTTTCTAAATTTAAGAAAATATAAGTTTGAAGGCATTTTGACAAATTCTACAACTTTAAATTGGAATAAGACACTGATTTAGTTGGTTTCTTTCTTTCTCAACATATTGTTTGTGTGCATCATAGTTTCATTTAGTTCAAGTAGGTTTAGCTTACATTCTATTCAGAAGTCCTTTGCCTGAGGATTTAAGCACATAATGTAATGAAACTTATAGATCATTTTTGACAGTAAGAAATATTATCAAATCCAATTCTCAAATTGCCTTTTTTTCTAACCTGGTTATAAGCAAAGGTCATGTATAGAGCCATATATATATATATGTACAGGATTAAAACAATATTTTAATAAACACAATTTATATTTGCTTTGTTTTATGGTTTTATAATCTGGTCAGTAAGTCTTGGCACTCATATTTGTTAAAAATGCTGAGATGTATTTGGTTAACTTAATCAAATATTATATTAATAATTTACTCTCAGATATAACCTATATTCTCCATATACTTTATTGATAAGAATTATATTACTACAATATTACTTTTTAATTGCATTGACAAAACTTCACTTATGAGTTTGAAAACAATTCTCATCTTAATCTTCTGTGGTAAACAAAATAATTTTATTACATCAACCATCATTAGTCTGGAAATCAGAACAAATTTGTATCTGCTGCAGAGCTTTTCAGTCTCTGCAGATAAGACTGTGAAACCTATGTTTTTTGTTGTTGTCTTTTGTTTGTTTTCTTTGTTGCTGTTGTTGTTGTTTTTGGTCAAGGTAGGGTCTCTCTTTAGTCCAGGCAGACCTGGAATAGCCCGAGACTGTGTCATGACCTCAATTTCAGCTATTCTCCTATTTCTGACTCCTACTTCTTCTGGGATTAAAGATGTGTGTCACCATGCCCAGTAACATGTGTAAAATGGTTTGATTTTGAAGTTGCTTGTTGAGCCCTATATGAATTTTTCAGTCTCCATCATTTAATTACCACTAGGGGGAACTAAACCCCCTAAAGTTTGATTCTAGCATTTTTTAAGTCTACCCAATATAATGTTTATTATAAATTGTATCATTCTGATTTCAAATTTTAGTGACGTAAGTTATTCTGTACATTAAAAATGTGTTATCCAATGATAATAGGATAGAACTAGCTCCTATCACTGCCTAGCATTGACAAAAAAAATCACATCATATTATCAATATAAGAAATTTGGCTGGTTTTTGACCTCTTGTAAAGAACATTGCATGGTCATCATAGGAATGACAGTGTTTCAAAACCTATAGCTTTTGTTTCTCTTTTTCTCCTCTCAGTGAACAATTTGCATCATATTTATGTCTCTAAAAACAAAATCCACACTGCAGTTTTAAGCTTCTTATCCTGTCTAATTATGTCTCTATATGCTTTATTGAGGGGAAGTAAGATGATTTACATTTTAGTTTATCTCTAAGGAATGGACATTAAGAAAACTAATTCTCCCAAAATGGAATCAATAATGTCGTTTTATTACAATAAACAAATTAGAACAGATACAAAAGTCGAAATCAATTGTTATTTCTCCACAGATTAATAATAGCAGGAATTGGGTTGGAGAGATGGCTCAGCGGTTAGGGTACTTGCCTACAGTGCCTAAGGCCCCTGGTTGAATTCCCCAGGACCCACATAAGCAAGATCCACAAGGTGGTGGCCCTGGTTCAGTCTCTCTCTCTCTCTCTCTCTCTCTCTCTCTCTCTCTCTCTCTCTCTCTCTCTCTCTCTGATTGAAAATGAATAAATAAAATATTTAAAAAATAATAGCAGGAATAGAAGGAAAAGGAGGAAGGAGTAACGGAGAGAGAGGAGGGAGGAAGTCCAAGTACGTGTGGTTTATCAGACTTGTGGCTTTAACCATCTGAAAAGAAGTAACATAAGGGAAGAATGTTTTATTTTGGCATAGAGTTTCAAGAGATACAGTTCATCATGGTAGGGGAGGCATGGTGGCAGGATCATATGGCGGCTGATCTTATTTTATTTGCAATCAGGAAGCACAGACTTGATGGGAAGTAGGGCCAGACTATAAAACCTTAAGGCCAACCCCCAGGAATCCACTTTCTACAGGGAAGAGCCAACTCCATAAGTTTCCACAATGATCCAAAATAGTGCCAATAACTGGTGATCTAGTGTTAAAACACAAGAGCCATTAGAGAACGTTACACATTGCAGTCACAGCGAGATACATGTAGTATGTGGTTAATAAAATGCTCACAACAAGCTACAGAAAACTGGAGTTTTGTTAATAAACAAGATGCTTGAGAGTGAGCTACCTAGATTACAAAGCTCAACCACTCATACTTTGCCATATCTATATGAAATTCAGGTTAATCTTCAAGTAATAAGGCAAATTTGATTTTGAAAGTTTATTTTAATTGGATAGCAGTATTGGTAGGACAATATTGAACGATTCCCTTTCTGGAGGTCCTGAGAGTAATTAAAATATGATAAAGTCCAGCATCCAGACCACCTGATTCTAGTTTGAGTGCTATGCTGGTGTCACATAAAGCCTTGGTATATACATGCAATGATTAGGAGAAACACACATGGAAACACACCACAGTCTGAATAGCATGAGTACATGGGATTTCACTGTGGAATGAATTCCTAGAAATATTCATTAAGTAATATTCATTGCATCATTCTGTTTTTTGTTGTTGTTTTGTTTTGTTTTGTTTTGGGCAGGTAAGGTCTCGTCTAGCCCAGGCTGACTTGGAACTCACTCTGTAGTCCCAAACTGGGCTTAACCTCATGGTGATCTTCCTCTCCTTCCTCTGCCTCTCAAGTGCTGGGATTAAACGTGTGTGCCACCATGCCTGGCATTTACCTTTGCTTCTAATGAATTTGTGATTATGTATATTCATTGTACATGCTACTGATTTAGAAGAGGTCATTTTCACACAGGCCTGTATTATATGTTGAGCATATTTCTTATTCGTAAGATACACATGAGTAGTACTAGTTCTCTAAGAAAATAAACAAATAGATGCCTATAACCTCAGCACACAGAAAATACCCAGATTATCTTCATTCAGGGCTAAGTACTGGAAATAATATTACTTAATGTGCTGGATTCTATGGAAAATAAATAGTGGAAATAACACTTTAATCACATTATTAATTTATAATGCTCCTCTCTACATAGAATCTGGGACACTTCATGAGGAACAAACAAAAATTGTGCCAATCTGGGCTCTTTGCCCAGGAATACAATCACACAAAAATATACATCACTAAGGAGAAAAGAGGAAATATTCCAAAGAATAGACAATTGGAATGATAGAAAAATAAAGATATTGAAGAGGGTCCATGTTTGTTCCATCATGTAGCTCCATGGGAATTCTAGTCTGGCTTAGAATTGATGTGTGAATTATAACTAGATCTACCATAAAAATGTTTTTCAGTTAATCAAGTTATCAGCCTACAAACAGAGCCCCATATAATAATGAATCAATTTAAACTGGCATAAGTACTTCTTGTAATGAAAACTTTTGACTCGCCTGCTGATGTCAGAGATTACTGTTGATTTTCCTGTTTGACATTGGTGCACATGGGCTTTAACACAATGACATTTTCTGAGGATGATCTCTGAGGAGCAAGGCAAGGAGAAGAGTAAGGATGCAAAGTCATAATGCCAAGGGATAAGGAGTGGACAACAAATAAAACAATGTTGTATTACAATAAATAAATTAGAATGGCTATAAAAGTCCAAGTTAATTATTTCTGCACAAGTTAATAACATTTCCTACTTGATATAGTTCATTTAGTAATGTTCATCAATCTAAAGGATTATTTTAGACATTACATTTTTGCTTTCCAAAGGTCAATATATTTATATACCTTTGTATACAAAGGTCTTGCTTTTTATTTAATAATTGTTTTTACTGGCCTTTCTTATGACCATTTCAGACTCAGTTGGCATTGATATGCCCTATGTGTAAAAATATTTATTAAACCTTAAATGACTAAATGCCTTTATTTGGTCCAATCACTTCATGCAGGTTTCTCTCACATATCCGGCACATCAATTCATTTGCTGTCAGAATATTTCATTATTCTTAGAGTTATACTCCAAATCACTATATTCCAAATGCTAACTTTCCATTCTTCTTGGAATTTATATCCTCTTGCCCAGGATCTTGTACAGGATACACTCTGGTAATTAAAGACATGCCTCTTTCGGTAGGCTTCCACAATGCACCCAGGGACAACAGGCATTCATGCCCCAGAAAATGCATAAGATCCTGTTGCTGCTGTTTCTCAAGGATTTTAGATCATTGGTAACTCCAGAGAACTATAATGTCAACATTCACCAGAAGAGAGCTAAGTTTCCAATGTCAAGTTTATGCCTGGTCACTATCTCATACAACAATCAAGAAAACTGCTTCCTATATTATGTTTATTCCATGATTTATGTCAAAGCTTTGGAGTTTCTATAGCATAAGAAGTATGCCTTTTAAAGGGAGGAAAGGAAACAAAAGGAAAGGAAAGAAGAAAAGAAAGGAAAGGAAAGTGCTTGTGTGTGTGCTTGTGAACACACATATGGTAGTATCATGCCTGTAGCTGATGTATTATATACTGGGAATTATTTCATTTTTATCTACCATCTGCTGACTGCTGATATAAAACTTATTTTTACTTATATTTATCATTCATTTATTCAGCACATATCACTACTACTTTACTCAGCTATGTTTCCAAAGTTTGTAAACAACAATGTGTAGACAAAATCAATATTGCCCTGTACAATATAATTTTTTTTCTTCTGTGACTCACAAACACTAAACCAGAAGAAATGTCACTGTGAGCAATATCGACCTCAGGTAAGAAGGTAGACAAGAGCATCATGAGCGTATAGGGCACTAAGGCTGTCAAAGATTTCACTGCTGGAATGCCTTTGAACAATGACTGGAAGCAGATGAAGAAACAAGCACGTGAAGAAAGAGGGCTTTTCTCACTGTGTTAAAGTGTCAGTTTTCAGGACACCACAGGACTGAAGGAGGGGGCAAGGAGAAAGTCACAGAGTGTACATCTACACACTTGTGTATATCTATGTTTAAGTATTACAGAGAATATTTGTGACTCAGCTGAATAGTTATGAAATCATCATTTTCCCAGGAAAGGCAGTATAATCATTTGAAAACTAGCTGTTGCACTGTGGAAGCAATCAACTCGCCATGGAGATATTCTGGCACACTTTTCTATCATAATTAAAGTATTCATCAAGTTTGTAACAGGGAAAATGTATTCATTCCTTAATTAAAAGTAATACAGTTCACTGTGCTACCAATGTTTATACAAAAATTCTTGTGAATAGGACTGAATTAACAGAGAACAGGAGAACATATAAATGAGATCTTATGCAGTACAAATTGATTTTGCAGTAAATAAAAGCTTGTCATAATAAAGAAAGAAATCTGGAATTTTGCCAGGGCTAAATCCAAGCTTAGTGGCACAAACTCAAGTTCATGCTATGAATTTTGTGTAAAAATCCAAAAAATATAAAAATGCTAACGTTTAGAGGGAAAAAAAACTTACAAAATAGGGTTTCAAGCATGCTGAATATGGTAACATTTCAAAACGACTTGAGCTGAAAACAATATAACCTCCTCTATTACAAAATAACTCTAGGGTTCTCTATTATCATGAAATATGTGAGCCTGTTAAATACCTCTGGCTATTTGATGATTAAGTACTTGACCTATATTTCCAGAAACAAGAGTGTGGTGGTTCTCTGCCAAAGAAACTGCATATGATCAGACTAAGAGTGACATTTCTGACAATCTGAAAGCCATTAGGGCCAGGGTAAGAGACACCTTAATTTATCTCCTGTGGCAAAATCACTTATGCAAATTTGAGGGGGAAGTAAATACTAAAAGTGGGTTTTCTAAAGTCTTCATAACAGAAGTAATATAAATCCCTTACTAGGATTATTAATTTTATCATTCATATAAAAATTTGTATAACAAATCAGAAATCATGAGAAAAAAACATTTCTTACATTTGGTAATACATGGCCTTTATCACATACATGGCCTTAAGTCTGTTTAAAATTGCTTATATTTCAAATAAATTAATTGTATTTTTAGAATAAAAACAGGAGGAAAAAATCAACAGGATTACAATGTTGGTAAAAGCTGATGGATTCCATGTGATATTTCAATTACTTTAATAAAACATTTGTTTATTTATTAAAAAGTACAAACTTTGTATGTACAATTCGTGTTTTGGTACCAATGTTCCCTCCTCCCTGTCCCATTCCACTGAGGGCCCTCCTTGGATTGGAGGGCTATCAGTTGAGGGAGTGGCAGACAGTGGGGATGGGGTCAATGTTTCTGGATATTATCCCCACCACTCTGCTTACCATTTTTTCCATTCCCTCTTCCAAATAGTTCCCTGAGCCATGGTGGGTAAGTTTGAAGTCTGCTTAGTGTTGAGCTCTTGGCAGCCTCTAGATTTCTGCTTTGGAGCACTCTGAGTGTTTAGTGATTGTCTCTACCACCCTGGCACAGATTGTCTGGCTGGCTTTTACTCATCTGTCCACTTCTCTGGAATTTCACCTGGGCCCTAGTTGACATGTTAAAGGTGATGCATTTCTTGCCAGTTAATGTGTTAGAGGTGGTTCATTTCCAGCTATCATTTCTGTTCTTGTTGGTAGAATTGGGTTGTCCACGATGCCTTCTGAAAACTAAGAAGAGTTTCTTCTGAAAAATAAAAAGAGAATCTACCTTCTGAAAATTAAAAAAAAAAAAAAAAACTTCAATGGAGAGTGAGGTTAGCATTGGGTAGAGACAAGCATTACTAATTTGGTGGGGTTATAGTGGGGGTAGCCTTACCTTAGGCCCATGGTTAGAGGAAGCTTCCCTTTGAGAGCGGATTTCGGAATAAATGTCTAATGAAGAAAGCCACTTAGAGAGGTCTAGATAAAATGAACATCCAAGTTAATGCTGGTTTACTTAATTCAACCAATCAACCTAGAGGCTAAGTCATTTTTTTCCTTCTCAGATTAAACTCTTACTGAAAGAGGTGATGAGAATAATATTGAAGAAAAGAACAGTTGTGATTCCTAACTAGAAAACTCAGTCCAATCTCATTTCTAGACTTTGGGTTATGGTGAACTTTTCTATAGTAGCTTTGCATCTTCCCTGTACCTTTTTTCCTAGTAGGTTATCCTCCTCCTAAGGGAAGAAACCAGAAGCTGAATTTCAATTTCCTCAGATTCATATCTTGCTATGGAGCCATCTTTCATAGATGAAAATCACAAATGTGCTCATCATGTGTTCCCCAAGCAAGTTTGTATAAAACTCTGCCTCCCTGCCTGCATGCGGGATAAACATGATAGCTGTAACACACACACATGCTATGAGAGGTGTGTTTATGCTCACAGTTGCTCTGTGGTAAAGGAAGTGTAGCATAGCCCAATTGAACACATCTCCATGGCTTCCTAAACTCTTTATTCTGTGACAGTCAGTGCTATGCTGGTACATAACCACACCTGTCACAAAACTAGGGGATGCTTTCAAGATAGAACAACTTGCCCCAGTCCAAGGGCAGTTTGGGCAAAGATGCCATGCCTCAAGAATGATGCATAATGGGGTGATGAAATGTACCAGAAAGTGATAACTCTGTGAGCCTGATTTAGTCAGCCAAATGCTACTGGGATGAATCTCCAAACCAGGCAGGGGAGGAAATAATTTATTGGAGTAACAGACCCAGGGGAAGTTAAGGAAAAAGGCTGTCCCCCTTTCACAGATCCAAGCAGAGAGAGAGAGAGAGAGAGAGAGAGAGAGAGAGAGAGAGAGAGAGAGAGAGAGAGAGAGAAAGCATGTCCAGAAGCAAGCAAGCAAGCACACTGTCACACTGTAATTCACAAAAATGCAGAACTGCCAGACCAGTTCTGGCTCTTCTTTGCATATCTATCCCTAGTATTTTGCATTCAAATTAGAAAGAGCCAGTCCCCAGGAAGCTAGGCCAAAGTGACAATTCCTCCAGCCAGAAACCTGAAGACAATTAATAATTTTAATAAACCTTTAATTCTTTTGGGGACAGCTATTCAAACCTACCACAGAGCCTCATCACATCTCAGCAACCCAGAAATGCCTGCACAGGAAAGAACACATTCTTTAACCTGATTCTCAGCAGATTTGATTTCTTTTCATATGACAGACATGTGGAAATATACTAATTGCTTAAGATGGAGCAAGACTGATAAATGAAATGGAGGGTGTTTTGTTGTGCTATTTACTGCTGTTGTTAAGGCCTCTGTTACCGCTGTTATTCTTTCTTTTTTTTATAAAATATTTTATTCATTCATTTCCAAGCAGAGAGAGAGAGAGAGAGAGAGAGAGAGAGAGAGAGAGAGAGAGAGCGCACCAGGGCCACCACCTTGTGGGTCTGGCATATGTGGGTCCTGGGGAATTGAACCGGGGGCCTTAGGCACTGGAGGCAAGTGCCTTAACCACTGAGCCATCTCTCCAGCCCAGTTATTCTTTCTATAATAGAGCAGGAACTGCTTCTCAGGAAACCACTGGGCATATTTATTGAGAGAAGGAAGAAGCTCAGTGGAAAAATAATCATTATAAAATCTTAAAGGAAATTGTATTAGGAGTTAACTAGGATATATTTCAATAGATAGATGTGTAAAGAGAATTGTTCCAACTTATCTGATATTGGAGCCATCTAGAAGCCTCTACATTTATTTATGGTAGCTCATTTGGGTAGTCTACCACTAATCATTCAACCAGTATTTTATTTTTCATACTTTATTTAAAAATATAACATATGGAATAAACTTAAAGTTCTAGTTTTAGCAAATGAATAAGTCAATTTATAAAACCTATTTTAACAAGGCAGCAAGAACCATGGACAACCTAATTCTACCAACAAGATAGGAAATGATAGCTGGCTCCCTGTCGGGAGAAGAACCACCTCCTAGCACATTAGCTGGGGCTCATGTGAAACCACAGAGGAAGTGGAGAGATGAGCAAGAGGCCTGCTTCCACAGTGAGCTTGACACCTTGAGCTAGAGGAGAAAGTGACGAGACAAATAGGAGACCCATCACCACAGCAAGTCTGATAACCCGTGAAAGGTCAACGGAGACAGACGCCAATGATACCCAACACAACCCAGGGCAAAGATCCAGAGATACTTAAGATCTCAACAATAAAGCAGACTTAAAACTCACCCACCATGATTCAGAACTGAGCGGAAGAGGGGGTAGAAAAAATGGAAGAGCCATGGTGGGGGAGAATATCCAGAGGCATTGCCCCCCTCAGTAACAATACACAAAGCAGGAGAACAAAAACCTGGCTCCCTCTGGTGCAGTTCATAACCCCCTAACCTATGGACAGATCCAGAATGTGCATCGATGAAGGACCCCAGTGTGTAGCAAACAGACAGGAGGGAAAAGGGGACAGCTTCACAATATTTGCTCATACAATGCATATACTTATTCATAATAAAGATATATTTAAAAAAAACAGGCACCAACAACACTCAAAACCTTCCAAAGCAGAAATCCAGAAACTGCTAAGAGCTCAACACTAAAGCAGACATAAAACACACCCAACATGGCTCAGGGAACTTTGCAAAAGAGAGGCCAAAAGATTGTAAGAGCCATGGTGGCGACAATATCCGGAGGACTTCCCTCCCTCCTATGACTTCCTGACTGCTTCTTTCACACACACAGCCCTCAATCTCATGGAGCATAATGGCAACCCTGCCAAGGATGGCCCTCGATGGAATGGGGAAAGACAGGAAAAACGGTGGTACAAACACATGACTTGTTCACACATTGTTTCTCCTAAATAAAAAAAAATCTACTTTCATATTTTATTAACTTTAAATCAATAAGAATGGTTGACAAAGAAAAGATAATTGTTAAATGTTGTGATTTAAATAAACAGACAACATAAAGGAAATATTTTATGTAAAACAGCATTAAAATCCACAGACAATTCAGTGAAATAACAATTTTGTTTTCTCATATAAGTGATGAAACATACTCTATTAAAAGCTTAGATATTTGAATAATGAAGAATTTTAAATTTTGAATTACTTTTAAAATTAGTTAAGTGCACTCATGTAAATCATTGAATGCAAAGTAAAATATACAATCAATTTATCTTATTTTGTTTTTTAAAAATCAGGATATTTATATCAGGTCATAAAAGAAAATATTCAAAGAGCTCACAAATTTAATCGCTTATGCATTCAAACTTTTCAAATAGTTGGGATTTAAAAAGAACTATAATAAACATTATCCCAACAATACTTAAAAAAGAACAGCTAAGATTCTGGAAGGACTATGTACAAGTAGAAATGTGCAGAAAATTAGACATTACCACATTTCAAGTCTTCAGAGGACAGACACAGCACTACAAAGATGCATTGATAATCCTGACCATCATTCCAAAACTGCCTTCCTTTGGCATAGCACACCTCAAAGAGCAGGGAGGAAATTAGAAACTTACAAGTCAAAAAATTAATGAGGCTAAAAAATTGAAAAAAAAATGAAAAATATGTTACTCCTCAGAAAGGAAGCTAACACACTAATGTTGTTCAAAAACTAAATCAGCATATCTGAGATTAGCACAAAACACTAAGAAAAAGAGAACAAGAGGAGAGGGGAGAGGGACAGAGAGAAAGAAGAAACCTGTAAATATAAAAATATGAAAAGTGATATGAAAGCACATTTCTAAGTTATTTTTAAAATTAAGAAAATACTTCTTGTAGTACTAAGGGTAATGATATTTTTATGTTGGGTAAAAAAAAAAAAAATCAATCGTTTTTGTTCATCCCAATATCATTGTTAGAATAGAAGTCAGTGTTAGAGTTCACCCACTGATAAAATGAATCAGATAAAAATATGCATGTTAAAGTCAGAAACCTAGAGAAAATGAAATGAGCTAAATATATAAAAGCAGTAACAGTCATGTTGAAATTCCATGCATAAGAATATATTTGAAAGGGAAATTCATTAAGAGCAAAGGAATGTTGCTATATTTAAGCTTCCTGCCCTACCTTATTTTTGCCTTCAAAATTATCAGCAATAAATAAATAGAGTTTTGTGTCAATATGCCAAGAGGATTTTATAATTAAAAATAATATAAACAGATAATCTATGACAGATTGGAAGATCATAGGAAAAATCCATTGGCAATATATTCAAGTCAGGAATTCTTTTCTGGTCCATAGCTATATATGTTTTTGGTATTTTTTAATAGCATCTGTAGGACAAAATCTTAATAGCATTGTTTGTTGGAGAGCTAGATATATGTAATCTTGGAGGAGATTATTAGATTTCTTAAATATGCCACTGTGCTTTCCTCAAGCTTTAAAATGTCTTGAGATATTCTTCTGCCTAGATTTCCTGTGGTGCTCTGAGGACCACATTGTGTAGGCATTTGCTATCACAAGATATTTATAGAACAAGGCTAAAGCAATTTACTTCCTTGTTGGGATGCTGGTCCCTGAGTGCTAAATTTTAATCCACATTTCTGGCATATATTTTTGTATCATGCTACTGTCTAAAGTAGGGTCTATAAAGACTTTCATGTGTTTCTGGAATAGTTTAAGACTGCCTTTAAACTCTATTTATTTCCAATTCTCATGTCATATATCTTCTAATGATTCAGGCAAACATTTTAATTGTTCTCCACACATTGTAATTATTTTCTTCTCTGCTGCTGATTTTCTTTTGCAAAACATGTGTTTTTCTGTCCTTCCTAATTAAATCATAGAAAATAGAATGTCAAGGTCAAGTTTTGCTTTATCTGGAAATTTTACTGGCTTAACTGTAATTACTATAAGGAAAAAATATCCTTTAATAGCAAATTACTTCATTTTATATTTTGGTTACACTTATTGATTGTTCTATGTAACTATTTTTTTTATTCTGCATACCAAAGCATAAGTCACCCATGTTTTGTACAAATGATTGCATAGTGGATGTCAAAGAAAATGACATCAGATTGTCCTTCAGTATTACTCTACATGTATAGCCATAACTGTTGTGAACTCATAATTGTTAATGACTGAAATATCTAGAAAATGTTAAGTTGAAAATAACCATATTCAAATTTACTTAAAAACAAAAAGTTTGCAATTGGATTCTATTAAGAGACACCATTAGTGTATGCCTGAATTTGAAAAGACACAATCTGGAATCATTATAAATGAAATGGCATAAAGTCTCTTATGGAGAGAGGCCCACATGACCACTTGCTCCTCTGGGCAGGACACCCCCCAAAAGCTAAAGACCTATTCCTCAAAGTTTACCTTGCCTCTCCAATGGAATTTTTGAACTTTTTGACAATCCACGGGTTCAGAGTGGAGACCCCAATGCAATTTCATTAAAGGGTCTCTTCCCATTATGGATAACAGCCTCCACATATCTGGATAGGTGGTACTCATACTTTTGATTATTCATCCTGTACACACTCTGTCTGCCTCTGAGGCCACAAGGTTTCATGCATCATTGCACACAGTTGGCACAGTAAGAAGCTGAGATCTCAGGTGAGGGTCTGATCACCCTTCCCTCCTGTTCTGTTTTTATGGGGGAACATAGGCTTAATCTGGAGTCTGGTTGTCTGCTTCTGAGAAAGAGGACAAGAGCAGTTTTTCTCAGAGTTCATCACACCAAACCACATCAGACTGAGATGCTAAGGCTTCAGTCAGGGGATACATAAAAGATTGGATTGGGGGCATCTGTAGGACAAAGATACAACTGAAGCAAGAAAAGATTCTCAAATATGGGTTAAAGAGAAAGGCTCCATTTTCAGTCCTAGCCTCTAAACTGTAAGAAACTACATTTCTATTTTAATTCCATATTGTTAAAGCAGTCATGGAAAATTGCTTAATTCAGTGGAACATCTATGGAATTATAAAAACTAACCCTTGGAATATTTTATCCAAGAGTAGGAAAGCTGCCTCTAGTTACAGAACCTGGATTTAACCTTTTTTATACAAGAGAAGGCAGCTAGGTAAAACAGTGTCTAGTAGAAGAATTAACTCTTGGGGTCATGCTTCCTCTAGCAGCAGCCTGTGGGAAAAGAAAGGGACCCTGGAAATATCTTTAAACCAAGGATGACCCTGTTCCATCTGCATTTGCCGCTTCTCTGATCTTACTGTGGCTCTAGCTTTTGCTCACAGGAACTCACTGGTATGTTGATTGAGCAGTCAGAGAACTATATATTGTGAACAAGTATCATTACAAGGCAAAGGACAAGAAACTTTTGACTTTGAATAATCCTTATGCATTTGTTAAAGGACAGGATCAAGCTATAATCTGTTATATTCTACTGCTCCAGAACACTCACACTCCATTCACAAATGTAATCATGCTAAGCCATCATGTTGTCTTCCACAGAGCTGGGCAGTTCTATGTGCACTTCGTTACTGACCTAATTGTCTTCAACGCTGTGCTCAGCACTATTTATGTAGATACATTTGTCCTTGGTCAAGAGTTCAACTAGGCTACTTAGGAAACTGAGCAAAATTCATAGTTTAAGATCAGTTAGCATGTCTAAACACATTGGTCATCTGTACTATTCAGGCCAAAGTGCACTAAACCAGAAGAAATTTAGTCACAATGGTTTAAGTGGGTGAATTGTGCATAATGTTAATCTCAAACAGGTCATGTAAGGAATTTAGCAACTCACAGCAATATTCTTCAGAAAAGGTATCTGAAGGATCCATCAGAAATATTTCCAGCCAGTGCACTCCTTTAATCCCAGCATTTGGGAGGCAGAGCTAGGAGGATTGCCGTGATTTCAAGGCCAGCCTGAGACTACAGAGTGAATTCCAGGTCAGCCAGGGCTAGAGCAAGACCCCACCTTATTTATAAATAATTTCCACAGTTCTTTACTATAGATCCTCTCCTTATTTTATTCTTATAATTCATTCCTACAGATCATTTGCCACATAAAATGATACAATCAAGAAAACATGTAAAATGAACATATTATATTTAAACTCTTGAGAGTGAAAGGTACATTTACAGTTTCCTCAGGCCCTTCTATCCATGTACAATTTTATTTTTCACTGGGGATATCAGAAATGCATCATAACAATTATCCCTATCTATTTTTCACTTAGTCCACAAAACATCTTAGTAATAACAGTTCCTAGGACACTGAATGTTTCTATACCATGCAAATAAAATAATATATCCTTTTTTGTGCATGTGAAGAAAGTCCTGAAGATGTTTTAATATTCAATCAACCATATTATATTCAAGCAACTAATTTGTTTTGTTACTCATACTGTTTTTAAGTGGAGAACTAGCAATCACATTTGGAGGACTGAGCCAAAACTAGATTTTCTGTAAGGTTTGCTTCCAAGTCTGATGTTTACTAACGATAGATTTTGTCATCAGTGCTAATATTTATCAGTAATAAAAAATAGTGGGAAATTCAGTGTCTTAGTCATATTCAAGAAGAATATTTGGGGGGCTGGAGAATTTTTCTTAATTAAATTCATCATGTTTTTGAAGACCCTGATTTGTCGTTTAGAATTTATGACTAGCATTTGAGTCACCCATTCGAGAATTCTAATGCTTCCTTTTAAACTTGCATTTAAACAACTTCTTTATTAATCTGTTTCACATGTAAATCATTATACTTTTTAAATAATCATATAGGTTTTTGGCGTTAACATCTGACAGAACAAACATCATGTCATTTCAGGGCTGAGAAATGGCCAAGAGCAAAGCCATGTCACATGGGGGAAATCATGTTCATGACCTCAGCAAGAGATGATTGTGCAAGAAAATGTTGCATTTTTATTTCAGATACAATTTATTGATTCTGTTCATCTTCATGTCAAGGCTATTTAGAACTCTGTTCTTAGAAGAATCATTTATATCACTGCTACAATATAAACCCCCCAAAATTTTTTTACTTAAAAAATAATTTTCTTAGACTGATTTTTGTCTATAGATTGTTAGACATTTACTGAAAATTTTAGACAACAAATCTACAGAACAAGGGAAATGAGCAACAGCAGAAAACACGTTTTCCAGTGTGACACATAGGTTTTGTTGTCAACTTGATCTTTTCAATTATCTTGAGTAGGTCTCTGAGGATGTTTACAGGAAGGCAGCCTCTCAGCAAGGGGCAGGATGTAAAGAAGCTCAAAGAAGCTGGAAGTAAACATCCTTTCCTGTGTGGGCAGTGCAGGAAAGAAATTCCAGAGACTCAGGAAGCCATTAAGTCTGGGGAAGGGTTATAAGACCCCACCCTAAGGCTGTATAAAGGGGAAGAAATTCTCCCCTTGGCCCTCCTTCCTGTTCGCTGTTTTGTGTGTGTGGTGTAGGTGATGGGATTTTCTCTCTGCTCAGACCTGTGAAAGAGGGCAAGCCTCTCTCATTGTTATGGAACTTCTCAATCTGTAGTTTTAATAAATACATTCTTCCCCAAATTGTGCCTGATTTAAATAAATACTTTCCTCCCCCAAATTGTATCTGATTTAAGATGCATCCCAGCAGACATCCATTTTCACTTCCTTCATTTAAGTCACCGCTTTCACAGTCAATATGTAATTAATACATAGAAACAATAAGGCATGTGGTGAAACTTTAGGTGACTAAAAAGTCATTTAATTGAGATAATTGGTGGGTTATGTGTCTTCAAGTTGAATAAACAGAGAAACATATTCCAGAAAATAAGGAGTGATGGCTTCCAGCTCCTTATGCCTGCATCTTGGTCAAGTGTGTGGAAGAAATATTGTCATCTATTAATGTCCCATGATATGTAAACCAAAAAAAAAAGTATAAAACATGGAACATTCATCCACATTTATTAACAAGAACATAGAAATGTGACTTCAATGACTGTTTTTCTCTATGACAAAAAGATATACAACTTTTCATTGGGAAATACAGCAGTGGAACCTATATTTGCAGAGAGCCTAGATTGCATATAATTTCAGAATTCCACAGCATTAGCTGGTGATCTTGGACAATGACAAGACAAATCTGAATCTAACTTTCTTATATCTGAAATAAAGATGAGGAAATTTATTAGCTAACAGTTATTTGTATTGATTGAAGCAATTAATAAATATAATGCATTAAAAAATTCCTGGAAAGTTAGCATTACAATTACTACCTAGTATGAAAAGGCTTTCTAGGTCTTATAACATAATGTTGTCTGAGAGTATATCACTGAAGGAAATTCTGAAAGAAACAAACAACTAAAAGAACAAAAGAAACCACACTGTGCTCACAGGCTAATAGATATATAGTCATCTATCACTCATTGCCTCACCAGACTGACAGATGTTTGTGTCTCCCAGGAAGGAACTTTGATTGTCAAGCCCTCTCTCACAATGAAAAAATAGGTGATGTATACCATATCACACAATCCTAACCAACTTAGTCCAGTTATCTTTGATTTTGTTAAATTATTAGAAAACAAAATCCCCTCGATTTTTGAACATTGGATATCTACATCTTGATTTCATATAGTTAAGTAAAAGTGATTCAATAATGTTCAAGTTCCATGATAAATTAAAAATTCCATACCCAGTACTGTAATCTGTAATTATCCCCATTGAGAATATGTCCTGTTTAACTTATCAAACTGTTAAAGTTAATATATCCATTTATTTATAGTTATCCTCAATAGGAATTAAAAGCATAATATTTTATCATTTTGTATGATTTAGAAAAAACAAAAATTATCATAAAGACAACACATTAACTCAGTGACTGAAATATATTAAAATAAAGTATCTTAATGTACTCAATAAAATGTGTTGCAAGGGCCTATATATAGAGAAAAGGAACTTTATTATCACTTGTAGTTTTATTAGTTATAGTATATATACTAATTAAAATTCCTAAACTGTACTCTTGGTGATATATTTATCATTGTACGATATTATTTTACAAATATATTCTGAAGCCTTTTTGATAATGTTAATTAACCAAGTGTAAACATTTCACACTACACTTCAAATATCAGAGGCACTTGATGCCTATATGTAGTTATGTGTTAATGAACAATCAATCTAATAAATAAATAAAATTATTATAAATCAGGTTAAAATGATAAGATATGCTTTAATTAACTAGGAAATCTCTGGATTGAAATTTTGGATGCAGATGACTAGGATATACTATAAATACTGAAAATGTAAGTAAATACATTAATATAATTCAGGAACAAAAGACTAAACTTCAAAAGACTAAAATTCCTGTCTTATCATAATAGATAACAAGAGATGATTTCAAGTAACTGAACTTTCTGGTTCACTGGATATGGCCTGTTCATAAAATGCCAGTTTCAGATTTTAATGATTATTATACACAAGAAACCAGCTACTTCTGAATAACCTTGATACTCATAGGTTTTCAGATATTATTTTAGACTTTTCTATTAGCTATACTGTTGAAACTGTCTCATTTCTATTATACATCAGAGCAGTTTAAAAATCACAACCACTTAATTTATTAACAAGACTTACATAGACTTTGAAATAATCATGATGAAAATAAGAAGTGGAAACTGAATCTGACAATTTCATCTAAGGACAACAAACCTGGAGGGAGAAAAGTAAATGAAGCTTGAAGTTATGGTGATAAAATGCAAATGTGAAATTGCCTTTTGGTCTCTTAGGAGAAGAAATCCAGGTAAGGGTGGTTAGGGAGAGAAAAAATCCCTCCTAGCAACCCAAATCAGCAGAATCAACTTTGGTATTCAGGGACAAGCTAAATGTTGCAGAAAAATTGCAAACCTCAACTCTAATCACACTGACATTGTCTTTGTCATCCTGTGCCCATTCGTAGTTCATAGGCAAGCACCTTAACTGCTGAGCCATCTCTCCACCCCACCCACACCCGCACCATGTGCAGTTCAGAATCCTGGGCATTTCATCTAACCACATTGCATTTGTGTTCTTATCAGTAAATGGGGATAAGTCTTTCTGTTTTCATAAGGGTGAGGTTTTCTCTGCTTAAAATGTCATTCTAAATAGTTTATCTAATAACAGAATTACTAACATTCACAGTTCAATGACTGACCAGTGACATTTTTTTGAAAACTTACAAAGATGGGAGTGATATATGACAATTTGCATTTTATTGGTGCAAACGAGTTCAAAACTGTAGCTGGAAGTAAACAGAATTACCAAATAGAGTCTTTTAGATAAAATAATTATTTCATTTATTTTAGTTCCAATGATTCAGGAGGAGTTTTATAATAGGAGTAGATACACTTCAAAGTGCAAGAACCCAACACAGGCAAGATCACTTTACTCAGTGTGTTTTTTTTTGTTTTTTTTTTTACTTTTTTATACAGGATTGCTTTAGAAAAGTATCAATGAGATCATTAATTTATTTAAAAAATACTTCAATACAAAAATAGCCTATAACTTGCAAAGATAGGACATGTGGACTGTATAAGTCATATGCACTGCTGGTATATGGGTTGCAAACTGCAAAATGCATAAATCCATAGATAGACATCTGCTTCTGAGGAAGTATGGAGTACCGAAGCTCCCTTGGTGGAATGTTTTTCTATGATCTCAGGTGAGTTACATATATTTACACCAAGAAGAGACAATTTTACAGAAAATATGAAAATATTAGTGTGGCTGCAGCATGCAGCACTGGAGAAGTACAACTGGTTTTACATTGCTGCAAATATATATATATATATATATATATATATATATATATATATATATATATATAAATTTAGGGAGAGTAAGAGAGGGGAGGGGAGAAAGAGAGATTGGACTGTTCTGTGTATTTGGAACCATGTGGACACTGGATAACTAAACCTGGGCATCCAGGCTTTGCAAGCAAGTTCTTAAACCCCTGAGCAATCTCTCCAGCTCTTTACATTGCTATTTTTGGTGTGTGTGTGTGGGTGTATGTGGGTGGGTGGGTGTGGGGTAGGTATGTGTGTGTGTGCCTGGGTGATTGTGAGTATGTGGGTATATTACGTGATGTGTAGTATCATTTGTGTGTGGTATATGCATATGTGTGTGATCAAGGTTATGTGTCCCATGCAAACAAGAGTGGAGGACAGGCAACATTTGGTATATTCTCCTATACTCAACTGCAGGTTTCCTTGAGACAGAATCTCTCACTGAACCCATAGCTACCATTTCTTCACTCAGTCTGGCTGACCAGTGATTCTCATGTCTTCCTATTGTCCCATAAGCATGGGGTTACAGGCATGAGCAACCACATCCAGCTGTTTATTTGGATTCTGGGGATTGAACTCTTGGTGAATCAGGACATCCTGGGTCTTCATGCTTGTAGGGCAAGTGCTCTTATTTGCTGAGCTACCTCTCTAGCCTGGCATTGCATTTTAAGAAGACACAAATCTATAATTTCAATCAAGAGTAGTCAATGGTCAGTAAGACTTTATCAAATTCCTTTATGAGTTTATAACTATGGAAGCAACGGAAATCATTTTCTTGAGTGATGTTGGGATCGTGATTGTAAAATTTTCTGTGGGAAAATTAGTCTGATCAAGGAGACATTGATCATAAGTGATAGAAGAATGAAAAGTCACATGGAACACGTTAAACAGAAAGGGAAGAGAAAACGGGAGGAGGAAAAGAGAAATGGGGAAGGAGGAGTATTGGAATCGGGGACAAGAATGAATTAAAACAAAATGCTTTGAAAACGCCAGAATGTATGATACCTAAATCGCTATATCCCAACCTAAAAAATAAGTGAAAATCAAAGTGATAAAAGGTCAAGAAAAAAAGGCAAATAAATGAAACAAAGATAGCAAATTAGAATGACGAAGGGCTGGAATGATTGAAGACATGCCATATGGACAGAACTGGAGAAACTGGAGTGAGAGTCAGAACAGCAGGCTGGGAGGAAGTTGTGGAGGGTTTTCAAAAGGCTTGCATATCAGGCAGGGTCAGTAAGGAAAACCAAGTGAACTAAATAATTCAAAGTCAGTATAAATGAAGGTTAGACACTCATTAGACAGAGGTAGAAAGATATAAACATATATTAAGCAGAATGAGGTGACTCACAAATGTATTAATCTGCAGGAAACAAAAGTCAGCCTGAAGATTTAGGCCTCCAATCAGGAAGAACAGTGCCTAACTTTTGAGGACAAGCCCCATTGGATGGATTTTATTATACAGTGGCAAGCTCAGCATTATTTATCCTTGATCTTGGGAGTAGATCTCAGTCTTTGTTGCTCTTAGTCTCTTAAGAGATTGAAGAGGTTTTGCAGGGAGAGATGGTCAAGGACCAAGTCTCTCTCCTGATGCTGAGATGATAACATCAGAGACTCAGACAGAGGGAGTCCTCTCTCTTCTGCCATCCTCCGATCATCCACTTGTCAAAAATTCACTAAATGTTACATAATGGGTGAATACAGGATTGCTGTTTTCAGCAGTCTACCAAGAGCAACCAGGACAGCATACAGTGGTTGCTGTGTTGCCAAGACACAAGAAATAAACAATTGGCACAGTTGATAAATAAACTTGGCATTTCAGGCAAACAAAGCTCAATATGAATGTGAGAAGTTAAAGCTCCGGCATTGCTGAATGTAAGGGAGGGGAAGTGGCAGAATCAGAAGCAGGCACTTGGCATTAACTGTGCTTGTCTGATTCACTTGGTGCCATTTCTGACTAGTCTTTCCAGCTTCTGCCAGCCCATTGCTTAAATGAGCACACAAACGTGTGTGTGTGTGTGTGTGACTACTAATATACGTCACTGACATATAGTGAGATCTTCCCAAGAGATAACAATTATCATTAAAATATTTTCCAGTGTTTAGGACTTAGAAAACTCTGGAAATACATGAGGGATTTGCAGAGTAGACAACACAAGAGACAAAAATGATCTTGCCCACCAACAATGGAGGAAACACTGGGAGAAGAAGTGTTTCTTCATTAGAAGAAGAACCAAGGAGAGCGGTATTGATCTTTAAATTTTAATGACTCTGAAAAGTCAAACAAAAAGAAGCAAGTGGACTGAAAGTTGAGAAATAAACTATTTATCACATTCTTGCAAAAGCACTTCGGTAGCTCAAGAACAGGCTAAGTGATGAATGCCTGCAGAGAGCTAGGAAGCTAGTGTCTTGCCACCTAAGAGGGCTGAAAATGTCATCAAGGAAGCACTTAGGTGAGGAAACAGCAGAGAGGTCGGGTGTTTCAATGAACCAATGGAAAGGGGAAGAATACAACAAGGAATTTGTATCGATGCACTAGCTCTTCAAAGTTGAAATATGTAAGCCTTAAATTGAGGGAAATCTTGGACACAATAAGAGTAGAGAATGACTGGAACAGTGTAGGTTGTAGATGAGTTGTGTAATTGAAACAGACCCATCATAAAGAAGTAAATGAGCAAGGGTTTGAGCACAGTGAATTAAGACAACCAGAGCTGGATCTAAAATGTCACTTCCACTCTTTGCCATCTGCCTAATTTTTGACAAGCCATTGAACTCGCTGTGACAACAAACAGAAAGAACAATTGCTTCTTTCTCATAGGAGCACATAAAATATTTAATGCAGTTCCTGACACATGGTAAGTAGCTCATTTTGAAGACGATGATGATTCCAACAACCACGAAGATGGTGATGATGATGAAAATGGTCAGTGTGAGAATCAATTTGGTAAGAACATAGAAAATAATAAGCTAGATACACATAATGAATTGAAAGAGATCTGTGACATAAGGAGCGTTTTAATCTGTGAGTCATTACATAACGTTTATTTCGTTAGTAATGTATGATTTCAATGTTTTAGTCCTTTTAAAACTTTTATTCATTTATTCATAGACAGAGAGAAAAGAGAAAGAGAGAGGGGGCAACATATGGGAGCACTAGAATGAACTCCAGATATGTGCCATTATTTTGTACATCTGTTTTTTTTTGTTATTGTTTGTTTGTTTGTTTGTTTTTCAAGGTAGAGTCTCAATCTAGTCCAGCCTGATCTGGAACTCACTCTGTAGTCCTAGGCTAGCCTTGAACTCATAGGAGTCCTCCTACCTCTTACTCCCCAGAGGTGGGATTAAAGGTATGTGACACAACATCCAGCCCCTGTTGAATGTGTTTTGACATGGGTACTGGGTTTTGAAACTAAGTCATCAGTCTTTGCAAGCAAGCACTGTTAACTACAGAGCGTCATGCATCCAGCCCTATCACTGTTTTAGTCTTTTGAAACGCTTGCTGATATATAGTTTCAAACTTGGGATTTAATAAAAAGTTAATATCACCTTAGAAAGTAAGAATTGTAGGTTATTAAAAATGGCTTAAATATTTAGGAGAACATGACTTGTGAAATGTACTACAACATATGAGTTATATGCGTTTTAAGTTTTACTTACAGGATGATGATAATCGTAAAGAAGTACTATGTACAAAATTCAATGTTATGTTAATTTGGTACTTGAGTGTATATATATATATATATATATATATATATATATATACACTCAAGTACCAAATTATATATATTATATATATATATATTTGTAAGTGGAAGGAGGGGAGAATGAGAATGGGTTTGCATAAGCACCTTACTCCAGATGCATGCACCACTTTGGGCATCAAGCTTTACATGAGTACTGGGAAATCGAACCAGAGCCTTTTAACAGCCAAATTTCTTTTTTTTTTTTTTTTTCATTAAAATATTTGTAGAATTTAGCTTTTCCATTTTGTGCATGTGTTTCTGGGGTAATGCATGTGTGTGTGTGTGTGCATGCATGTGGATGTCAGAGGATAGCTTGAGGTATCTTCCCTAGACACACTGCCCACCTTTGTGGGTGTTTTGAGAAAGCGTCTCTCACTGGACTGGAGCTGAGCAATCAGAGTAGACCAGCTGCACAGTGAGTCTCAAGGTTCTCCTATCTCCATGTACCTTTTTCTAGAACTATGATCCCCGAGTTTTTTCAGATTGGTTCTGGGAATTGAACTCAAGCCCTCGTGTTTGTGACACCAACCCAGTAGTAACTGAGCTATCATCCCAGCCCAGAAATGCAGCTTTGTTTTAAATATATGCATTAACTACCTCTTGGTAATAGTCTATAACTCACTCAGCCATCCATCACTCCATGTGATCTTAGTTTCTCTCTTTATAGATCTCTGTCCCTTCTTTGAACAGATGTCACCTTCTTCCTGAAAGATGTTGTTAGCACAGCTTTGTCCACCAACAGAGCCATGAACTTAAAAGAATGGGTGATTTATTTTCCAAATACTGTTGCTAAAATGGACATCCCACCACTTTCTTTATCTCTACAAGTTTTCCATTTGCTCATCTGTCAAGAGAGACAATATCTGCTGTGCCCATCCCCTAGTTATTTTGTGTGACTCACATCTACATGGAAATGCTTTACAGATACAAATTACAATGCAGGGAAGGTATTGTCATCGCGTCTACTCCCTGCTGTTCTCACACATTTTCTGCTCACTATTTGCCACCTGCTGTGTGAGAAGAGTAGGACACTTATTACTTTAGGAAAAAATGAGAGAAAGTCTATTTGCACTAATTATTGGAAAAAGGGTTTGTCTCACACCTGCTGTAGGTATTTCAATGCTTTTTTTGTTTGTTTGTTTTTCTTAATTAGAACTTAAAAGAAGGTACTTCATTTATCTTCACTTGGCTAGTAGAAAAAAGGAAAATAATGCTAGGAATGAGAAAAGATGGACTTTCTCATCAGGGACTGTTCTTCATAGCGAAAGAACCAAGTGAATAGGGACCACAGGTAGGTGTGAATATTTTAGAAACTGGATCCTGTGGCTTTGGATGGAATCTGATGGTGACAAACTAGAGACTGATAGTAATTGATATAAGTTACATGATGAAATGCTTTAGGCTGGAGACCCAAGAAGGACCCTTGTTCCTGTTTGAGGCACAGAGCTGGAAGAAAAGAACACTCGGGCTTAGACAGCAAGGTGAAAGAGAAGCTCCCTTGCTGTAGATGATGGGCCTGTATTTCCTGCTCAGAAGAACTTCAAGTGATGGGCTCCAGGCTTAAGTGGATTCTCATTATGTGTTTAACAGTTACCTTTCTAAAATAGACATATCTTGGAAATGGTTGGACAATTCCAAAATATAGACTAATTATCTGATTCTCCACTTTCCCAGGAGTTTTACTGAATGCAGTGACATAAGGCTTATGTCATAATGGAAGTCACACAAAGAGGACACTGTGGATCTAATAATGGGACCAATGTTATTGCTTCTAATAATACTACCTTCTGTATGAAAATTTATTGACAATTTCAACAGAAGTATAAAGTTTATACCATTATTTATTATATTCTAAGCAATGAGGCCAAACTTCATGTTAACTAAATTGAATTTTTTACAAGTCAATTAAAAGTGATTATAGAATTATCATTAAACATTATTAAATGGGTTTGGGTTTCTTTTAGGTAGAAAATGAAATGAGCATCAAAATTTAAAAAGTGAAATGCCAAAATAAGCTTTTTATTCTAAATAGAAATCACGGTATTTTTGTTAGCTTTTAATATCAACTGATATTTCCAGGAGTTCTTCAAACATTTTGAAAATAAACCAGATCATTTTAGATCAGAAAGACAATTTCTTCTTGAGAAATAAGACAGACTATTTTTAATTCACTGAGACAGGACACTTTGAAATTAATGAATTTTAATCATTGCATTGAAATAACCACATGAAGCAAGAAAAGTTTGTAGTCATCATTTTACAATAAAACCATATAAGACATAAATAGTATTTAAAAGTTACAAAACCTTTCAACTTAGTAAGTTGCCTTACTCCAATTAAATGATATCTGAGGCATATGCATAAAATTTATATGATTTACAACAGAAACAATTCACAGTTCCATTGTAAACCTAAAGGAGAATAGCAACCATATATGTAGAAAAATATAATATGATCCATGAGAAGCCTGCAAAAGCTACAGATACTGAAAATATTAATTCTATTTGAAAAATATTATTTCCATTTGTTTAAACTATGGTTAATATTTTACTAGCAAAGGGATTATCAGTAAATATAGGCAAAAGAAAACAGATGTCATTAAAATGGCCCATATTGAGAACTCCTCTCATTCCACCCAAAAGTCCTACATGTTGAGCAGGTTAATCTGCAGATTCCAGAGGTTTATGGCACTTTCAGCACTCTGCCCCAATACAAGGCAGTCCCCATGGGTGCTTAGCTTCAGAAACATGATTGAAATGTATGTTAACAACTGTGCTGCATATTTTTAAAAAAATATATATTGTTATTAACCATAATTAGATACACTGAATGAACAAATATTGTGTTGGTGTCCCCAATTCCCTGATTTCCCTCCTCCATGCCCCCAATCAGCTGGGGCAGTCTAGATCAGTCCATGGGGTAAGGGGTTTTGGATAGCCTAGGAGTCAACCCGGTCACCCGCCCTAGTATGATGTTACTGAGGGGGGTCATGTCTCTGGATATTTTCCCCACCGTGGCTCTTAAAATCTTTCCGCCCCCTCTTCCACTCAGGTCCCTGAGTCACGGTGATTAAGTATTAAGGCTGCATTATTGTTGAGGTCTTAGGGGCCTCTGTACTTCTGCTTTAGGTTGTGTTGAAGATCATTGGTGTCTGTCTCCCTGGTTCACCCTGGGTTAACTGATTGGCTGTGGTGATAGGTCTTTTGCTTATCCCACCACTCTCTGCGGTATTCCTTGTGGATCCTCCACAGTAGGTCTGGGGTGGCACATCTCTTGTCAGGATGTTAGCTATAGGCCTGGAAAAGCCACAGCTCTGTCACTGCATTCTGAAAATACAACCAGAATCTCCATTGGAGAGTGAGGTCAGTAGAGGTTAACTGAGATCCTCATCAGAAATCCATGAGCAAAGCCATGAATTATCTAGATGACTAGCTTTGTTTGTAAAATAGGAGTTGGCACGTGAGAAGTGAAGTCATATCTTTTTGAAAATGTCTCAGATAATCAAGGGACAACACCTACTCACGTTGCACAAGTAAAACATAAAGATCAAAAAAATCAAAAAATCCTATCAGAATGCCAGAGACTTTGGGAAATCAAGGTCTGTGATAAGTTTAGCTGCAAAACTGGGTAGGGCATGGAGACACACTACAAAATTAAAAACAAAAAGAATTTCACATCCAGACTGTTATTCTTTAATTTCATTGAGTATATTCTTGCATATGGTTCTCTGTTACCTAAGGACCTTTTCATCCAATCATATAATGTACATTGAATATATTACTCTCCATATGCCCTGAATCCACACTTTCTCCCTCTTTTTCACTCCTGTAAATCCCATTAGTTCCCCTGTATAGATTCTTTACATTCATGTAAATCATATATGTATATATGAGATTTAAACAAGTGAGAGCAAATGTTGGATAGTTATCTTTCTGAGATTGGGCCAATGTGCTTAGTAATTATTCTTCCTTTTTTCACATTTACTGTCAATAATTATATACATTGTAATGAGCAAGTCTTATGATGGTACCCCATTTCTGTCCTCCTTGTCCCAACACATTGGGGGCCCTCCTCCATGGACTTAATGAACCAATCCATGGGATCGGGGTTCTGGATTGTACAGTAACTTTCCAGTTGCATCTATTTTTTTGCATATGACATTAATTCATTTTTCTTTAAAAATGAAAAGTATACATTGCATATAATATATATTAGATTTTCTTTATGTGTTCCACTGATGTTGGACATCTAAGTTGTTTCTGTAATTTACCCACTGTTAATATTGCAGCAATAAATACTGATGTAAAATATCTCTGTTATCACTTGGCATGGAGCCCTTTGCATAAATACAGAAGCATGCACATCTTTAAACCATGGCTACTCTGTTTCCAAAAAGATGCAGATTCAAGTATTATAGGATCTACAGATCTTTGATGACAATTGGCCTATCATGACAGGAATCTCAAATAGAAGGAAAAGTAATAGTATTATGCCAGAAAATCTACTTGCAATTTTGTGAGGCAAAGCAGGAGACAGCAAGAAGATGAAATGAAGCCACACTTGTACTCTGACTGACAGGTTTGTGGCTACAGCTTGGGTGCTTTTAGGTCACTTATGACCTTCTCACTATTCATCTCCTCTGTTTCCTTTCTGACTCTTTCCTTCTCTTCCTCTGCATCTTCTATCTCCACTGTTTCCTTTCCTTCTTCCTCCTGTGTGTTTTCCATTACCCCCCCATCATCCATGTCAAGAATAAGAGTTATCTACAATATAAATCTTCTAAAGACTGGATGAGATGAATATGATTTATATGAAGAAAAATATTATTGCTTATTGAATGTTTTATGATTTGTAAAATCTGAAAATAACTTACTTCTGTTTCAATTGTAATGTGTGACCATCACAAAAACTGTTATTGATACAATTTAAAGGGAAAAGTATAAGCATTATCATTAAAACCCATCACTTAGTATATTAATTTGCATTCTCTTGTAAATATTATCTTTGCATATTATTGGCTATGTTGGTGTTGTATTCAGCCACATGACACTGAGATGGACCTCCAAACAAGGCACAGTTTATGGGAAGAAAGGATTACTTGAAGCTACAGATCCAGGGGAAGTTCCAGAATGGCAAAAGAGGCTGCCTACTTTCAAAGGTGCAAACACAAAGAGAGAAAAAGATCCCCATCACACACAGGCACACCAGGCAGGGGGTAGAGAGAGATTTCCATCCCCTTGAAACCCTATCCCAAACACTGACTTCCTGTGTCTCTGGAATTTTCCTTCCTGCACTGCCAACTAAGAAAGGGTTGTTTATTTCTAACTCCCTTGAGCCTCCTTATATTCTGTCCTCTACTGAGAGGGCTGCCTTCCTGTAAAACACCTCAGAGACCCACTCAAGATTATTAAACAGGTCAAGCTGACATCACATGCGGTTATATTTACTGAGAATTTTATAAACAGATTATTCTGACCTTAAAAAATTATGATTATTTCAAGATTAAGAAATATCAAGTTGCCAGCTATATTTAGCATGCTAACATTTATGATAAATAAAGGAATGAATCACTTATTAGTGTTTATTCACTTCCTGATGTAATTATGTTTATTTTCCCTATTGGCAGGTGAAGAATGTCCATCCTTTCCTTCATTTCTAGCCCCTAAGGTCACAGTTGCTGCCTGATGCACTTTATTAAAGTGAGGTCACCTGTACTCTAACCTAAGTTCCAGCATAGAAGACTAGCATATTATTTTATACTACAATATGTTTTGTAGAGAAGTGAAATATTTCAATAACTTTTAGAATTTATTAAATTCTCTTTGCATAAATACTCTGGGCAGAAATAATTGGCAGTGTTAAATATTATATAAATAATACAAATAATTATATAAAATTCCAATGGAAATAAAAACACCTTGCAAGACAAAAAAGAAATTCAAATAAGAGTAAATATATTAGTACCTAAAATAAAATTAAATTACAAGTAATTTTCAATAGTCTCAAAAAATGTAACTTGGTTGGGGTAAACAATAATAGCTATAAGACATAATTATATCAAAAATTATGTCTAATTGAAGCTACATGATGGCACCAAGAAGCTGACAACCATCAGGTGGAATACTGAAAGAACTAAGTAAACCGGTGTAGTAGTTTTGAATAAATGTCCCCCAATAGAATTTATTATAATTATGTTTATTAAATTGTTAATTGTCTCCAGGCTTCTGGTTCTAGGAAGTGTCACTTTGGCCTGGCGTCCTGGGGTCATGACACCCTTTCTAAACTGGATGCAAAATTCTAGGGATACATATGTGAAACAGCAGCCAAAACCCCAGATCTGGCAGTTCTGCATTTTGTGAATTACAGTGTTACAGTGTGCTTACTTGCTTGAGGTGCTGGTGGTGGGTTTCTCTCTATGCTTGCTTCCATGAAAGTGGGCCAGGCTTTTTCCTTAATTTCCCCTGGGTAAGAGTATTGAAGTAACAGTGCTTCAATAAATACTTTCCTCCCCAAAATTGTGCCTTGTTTGAAGATTTATCCCAGCTACATGTGGCTATGACAACCAGCCTGATACAGTCTCTAAAGTTGCTTATCATGGGATTTAGCTGTTATTAAAATCCCCAATTCTCAAGTGCATGTAACAGTAAAGCAAGGTCATCAGGGCACAATCAGTCCACCTTCTGGGTTATGAACCCCAGGGACTCATAAACCCATGCCTCTCCCAACTCCAAGCCAGGAGGAGAATCATAATGAGCTTTGGTGGGATAATGAGGAGAGATGAACAGAAGTTCAGATACAAGGATGGGGAACTCAGGATGTGGGATTCTACTCTTTCAACCTTGATGAAAACAAACGAAAGAAAACATTAGAAGCCAGAAAGGCTACACTGGCCCAGCCACTAGATGTGAGAAGATCATAGGAGTGGGTGATCCATAAGAATGGACAATGAGAAATCAATATTATCACAGGTACTTAGACTACACACCACACACACACACACACACACACACACACACACACACACACACACACACCATATGAAATGAAATGATGAAAGCCAATATTATGTATGGTGAATATATGCTAGAACATTTAATTTGTGCATATTATACTGCTTTACACTTTATCCAATGTCCTCTGTGGGCATTGGATGGATGCTCATTGAATTGGCATGTCATCTTTCTCTCAAAAGAGCCAGTAGTTTCTGAAAGCAAAATTACGTAAATTAAAAACAGTATGCCCTTTTACATCATTGGGCAAGAGTGAGACCCTACCTTAAAAAAACCAATAAATGAATGAATGAATGATTAAATAAATAAAATAAAAAAGAAAGAATTGATTTCTTTTACTTGTTCATTTAAGCCTCACTTTAAAAATTTCAATAATTAGCTATTTCAAAGAATATTATATTATTAAAATATATTAAATATATATTAAAAAATATATATTTTAATAAAATAAAATACATATATATTAAAATTAAGCAAGTTGAACCAATATTGGCAGTCCCAATCAAGATAAATTTTAATAATACTTATATGTGTGAAAAAATGCATCAATGATTTTTAATTTTAATAATAACATATTTATTGACCAGCATCATTAAAACTATTAACCTAAATTAATAATGCTACGTCTACTCTGTTGGTGAAACAATTTTAGTATTATCAACAATGGCATTTGAGGAACTCCACCATAAAATTAAAGAGAACATTTTAAAAACAACTAATCATCTAATAGCTTAAAGAATTTTTGCAGGGATATTCAGTACCTAGCCATTCATTCATCCATTTAACATATCCATAAAAATCTGTGCTATTATTTCCAGGCCCTTACATATCCACAGCTTTCCTTTGCAAACTCAGCTTTTTTACCCATAAAGCTAACAAGTGTGTATTGTGTACCTTGCCTGCTTTACTCTGAAATAAGACAACTGGTTCCTTGCCAGGAGATAAGCAGGCACAATAATGAGTGAGCTCTGAGATTTCTACTTCCACAAGGGTTTGCCTTTGGGTGCAATCATTATTTTTATGGCACTCTCTTCAAGAGGATTACTTGTATCACAATCTTGACTTCTACCATTGTGCCCAGTGAAAGTGACAGCTCATTTATTGCACATTAATGATATGTCTGTAAAAAACTATTGCATAAATGTCTTCTATTTGAATGATTCCTATCAAGGACCCAATAATGTTGTTCATAGAATTAAGAAAAAAGTCTTTATTATTCAAGTATTTATTAAAGATATGTTCATCGCTTATCCCTTCAGAAAGTCATTCATTTTTAAAAACAGAATGAGATATTAGTTACATTAGTACATAAAGTAGACTAAGATATATTAGATTTTGCTATCTCTTAGTATTTCACTATAATTTCAATCACTCAAAATTCTAATACTCACCCAAAAAATCCATTACTAGAATTCCTTGGACTTTTAAATTTAAAATGCTTGATGAGAATCTGGAGAGAGAGCTTAGTCAGAAAAATGCTTGTCTCAAGTGCATGTGGACACTAATTAGTATTCTCATAAAGCCTTGGGTATGGTGGTATATGGGCTTGTCATCTCAGTGCTGGGAAAGTGTAGACAGACAGACAGATGCCTGGGGCTCACTGGCCAGTTAGCCTAGCCTAGTGGGTAGATTCCAGGCCAATGAGAGACCCTGTTTCAAAAAGAGTTGGGAAACTTTCCTGAGGAAGGACACCTGAGGATTTCTTGTCTTCTTCATGCATTTGTACATATGTTCTCATACACACATACCCATCCACATGTGGTGCACACACACATGAATCAAATACATAGGAAACAACTTAGGAAGAACCAGTGGAATGCAGATACCATCTTAAAGGAGGCTCTCAGCCAAGCCTTACACTGAACCTATACACATAAACAACTTTTGCTAGCTTGCATGAATTTAAGTGCCCATAGAATCACCAAAATTAAAAAATCAGTATCATTTCAAACAGGAGTATGTTTTTCTAATGAAAGGTCCTCTTGTATGTACTTCTGATTTTTTTTTCCTCACAGATATTTAATTCTTCATAAGATAAAAGCAAACATATTCAATTTCAAAATAAACGAACCACTTCCATTCAATAAAACCTTACAATGGACACTTAAATTTGATTTAAATATTACTTTGAAATCATGAAAACATTTTTCATAAACATGCCAGAGTATAAACACTATTCAAAGCTCACAGACGTGTCTAAGCACGTGCTGTGACTATGGCAACAGGCTATCTATTCTGAGACCACTGACAGGTCAAAAAGCCTTGTATAATTTCGATATAAGAGGAAATGAAACAAAATCATTAGATGCCATTGGATTCTGCTGTACAGAGCTTTGCCTAGGTTGACTGAGGCCATTCACTCTTTGTTTTAGAATTAATTCCATATGGACCTTCTTTCCATTTTAAGATAAAACCAGCATTTAAGCCAGGTCTGGCGGCACATCCCTTTAAGCCCAGCACTTGGGAAGCAAAAGTGGGAGGATCTCTGTGAGTTCCAGGCTAATCTGGGACTACAAAGTGAGTTCCAGGTCAGCTTTGGCTACTGTAAGAAACTACATTGAAAAATCAAAAAACAAAACAAACTGAAAAGAAAGAAAGAAAAAAAAAAGTAGTGGTTGGTGTTATTTGGTGGTGGGGGTGGGGTGGGGTAGAGAGATGTCTCAGTAATTAAAAGTGCTTGCTTGCAAAGTCTGAAGTCCACAGCACTAACATAAAACTAGATTCAAGAACTGGAAAGTGTGCTGGAGTTTGTTTGCAGTGGTAGGATGCCCTGATGAGCCAATAGTCTCTCTGTCTCCTTGTCTGTCTCTCTCTTTCTTTATCTCTCTCAAATAAATAAAGATAGAAGATATTTTTTAATTAACTTTTAATCAATTTTTTAAATGCAGGAAATAAAGGAAACATGCCCTTTTAAATAATATTTGCAAGCTGTAGTTCTGTGTAAATGTGGACAAATTTATGGGAAGACATGTGATACGTTCATGAAGAAGATATAATCTTGCCAAATGAATAAAAATGTCATTAGAAGGAAGCTTTGTGACTCACTCTAATGAATTCAGGCATCATCCACGTTTTCAAAGAAAGCTTCTTGAATCCAAGTACAGCTTGAATGTTCAGGACTGGGCAGAATGCATTTGGGCTTACCCTATACCCATGCTAGGTTGCATCATATGAGTATCTTGGGAACAGCACCCACATTGATTTGCAAGAGAAATCCCAACTAGTGAGTCATCTGCACAGAGGATAATCAGATCCTGCTGATTCACAGTTGTGAGGCGGCCTGGCTTAGACACCAGCCTCACTTACTTGCTTCCAATCTGGATTCAGGAAGTCCCAGGCAGAATAGTTAGCCTTTGAACTGGTTGAACCCCACCCCAACCTCTAAGGTTGTTATTAGTTAGCTAGAGGTCTAGCATTCTCTACCTCCCTATGTTCTGAACTAAGGTTGTATGTACATTTTCCTGATGAAAGAAAAGTTCCCAAAGTTAAATTCAAGAGAAGACATCCAAGTCTACTCTGTGTAGATTTGAGGACTGTGAAGTAAGGAGAGGACATTTGGAAGGTAAAAGTGATTTTGGAGTGTTGTTCACTTACCGATGAAAGGTAAGGGGTAATTAAGAAAAGTAAATCTACTTCTGATTAATTACTCCTCTGGGAAAATCTTGGTAGAGGGACATAGCAGGTGGATACTGGATTCCTCACAGTGAACACTAAGGACCCTACTTAGGAAGGCTCAGGGAAATGGAGATTGGGGTGAGGTGACAGAGACGATAACCTATGTAAAATGTGTACATATTTATAAATTTTAAAAAGTGAAAGTGCAAATAAAAAAGAACGAGTAGCAGACAGGTTTGTTATCTATACTGATCTTAATAATCGGAATGCTATGAGCTCTGAAGTTACCTGGAAAAGTCATATTCTGTCTTTATTTCCTATTGTGTATCTTCAATAAGTTTTTTTTAATCCATTCATGTGTTAAAGCCCAAGGGAAATTGTGAAATTAAATAAATCAAAATGGGTTAAAGCACTACCATGGATTCTGTATCTATTGAACCCTTAAAAAAACATTGCAACTCAAGAACATACATTCATTTTAGAAATATATGAAATTAATGATCTCTCTACAAAAGAAGACTTCTGCAAAATTCATTAAATATATGTTTAAATATGCTTTAATATTTTTTCATGGTTATTAAAGATTTCAAAATGTTTTACTCCAAATCTTACGTAATAGTAAGCACCAGATAGGGAAGTTGACTTCTATGGATTATGTATGCAATATTTACAATCATTTGATTTGTTAGAGGACCATATTTCTGCTCATCTATTACTATAAAATACTTAAAATTTACTAATTTACACACATCCATCAAAAAAAAAAACACTTCCCTTCTCTTGGCAAGAAAGGACTCCTTTGACTCTTACTGTTGGCTCTATGATGTCAGTTTACAGGAAACTTTTCTCTAAGCAAAATTAATGAGTCCCTGGGGAGCATGGCTGTTATATGGTCTTATCCTCCCAAACATCCATCTCCAGCTGAGCTATCTGGGGCATCCTGGTGATCACAGATCTGTGTTAATCTATAAAACCATCTTGTCTTTATTAAGGACATTTTTACCTTTAATTTAATTTACATGAGATTTTCACTAGAGTAACATTTTTTTTGGTAGAGAATGAAAATTAGCCCTCAGTGAGGAGATAACTTCTTATCTCCTTTTAACAAGCTTTTTAATTTTTGTGGGAATTGAGATAGGACAATGGATTGTAAGGATTAACCAGATGAAGACACAATCCTCACTCTGCAGTCCTGAGAGAGAAATGTAATCTTTATGTCTACACAGAAAGTGTTCCAAAACTCCAAGCAATTTATTTTCTTTTCTGATATTAGACTTAGTAAACGAATGTGCACTCTAATAGACAAAATTCGGTTACAGAATGCCAGTGCTGGAAATAGAATGTCTTCAAGGAATTAATCTATTTGTAGTGACTTTTTAATCTCAATCTAATATATAAAATTTCCTACACATCTATCCACAAATTCATTTGTATCAAAGCCTATTTGATTTTAATCTTCAATATAATTCTTTTCAGTGGTACATTACTTGATTTTTTTAAGAGTAAATCCAGGTTACTATATTGTTTGTGTATATTGGATTCCATGGTATTAAGAAAGCTGCTAATCATTGACATGTATAGAAAAGGTGTAACAGAGCATATAAAAAAGTGACATGGATTAATTTAACACTTATTCTGTATATATGTATATGAGAGAGAGAGGCATATTATTAAGAAATTTGTTCATGTGGTCATTCTCTTTGAGACCCGTTCTACTTCAAGAAGATTTTTTACTATCAATTTTCATTAAACTTTTTTTTATGATGTATGACCATCAAAAAAAAAAAAACAAAATGAACTTGTCCATTTGAAGTGGTTATGATATAATCAAAGCAACAAAAGATAAATTGGAGGAAAATAAAAAATAAATTCCAGATTACCCCCCAAAATAGAATAACCATCTTATAAAATTTAAGGAATCCTTTTGTTATTAAATATCATTTCAAAATTATTAAAATTTAATTAAAAGTGAAATGTCAAACATTTAAGGTTGTATTTTTATTATCATCATTATAACCTTAGGGTTAGTTAGTTCCGTAGAAAGACATCATGTTTGTATATGACATGATTCTCATTGACTAATCATTCGAATTTTTTGTAAATGTTTCTGCATACACAGAAGTCCATGAACTAATTATCATATATAAAGAATTATTGAAGAAAATAAGAGTACATGAATTACCTTGAAAGAATCTCCCAGGTCAATAAACAAAACAATAGATTGTACTTCAATGCTGGCTTCAAGTCCATTTGCACATTAACCCTTACCTCCTTCATGGGCACAAACTCTCCTGTTTCTAGAGCATTCTGCTCATGCTTCTTATAGCTCATCACAATTTATCATTGATAAAGCCATTTTTAGCTTATTGTTTTATTTTATTATTAAGCAAGCAGGCTCAATGTTTTATATCCAAGGTCTGTCTCTTTATCATGACTTCAATTTTACCTTCTTATCTATCATAAAGATGTATCCTGTAAATACATCAAGTTAGACCATTCCCATGGCGTCTACTATAAAGTAATTAGGAAGCTATCACAGTGTCCAGTATTCTTTCTTGTAGGTTCCATTTGTAATTATGTTAATCTGTCACTTATCAAAATCCTCATTTATCATATATATAGAATCACCCGTGAAATATACATAGAATCACCTAGTTATAAATGCTTACACTGACAGGCTGTAAATGATCTACCCAAAAACCTGCTATGCTGTGTGGCCCAATGGGGACCCACCATTCTGGATCTGAAAGGACAGTTTCCTGGACTCTTGGTTTGAGCTTTGCACCCTCAGCTGCAATTCATCAGACCAGGTTCCTATCTGCCCAGCAGGGTGGTCACTGCCCCTGCACACACTGTGGGAAAGAAAGGTGTTTGGATTTGAATTTCAAGAGTCATTGTCGTTTGTTTTCTGATGTAGAAGAGATGTAGACACAGGCATGGTTTGGGAGGATGAGCAACCATAGATTATAGAAGGTGTTCCTGTCAGTGTTCTCAGGGAAGTGATGGACATTGGATCACCTCATTTCTCAGTTCTTAATTCCCTTCTGGGTTCCACACTTGCCGTAGAATGGTGAATGCTTCGTCTTCTTTTATTTTTACAAGAATCATTAGATCTATGACGAATAAAATGAGAGCCAGTGAGAAAAAAAAATAAAATACACTTAGATCTTAATCCAAATCCATTGAATTAAAAAGCAATTCCGAAAAGAAGGATAATGATGGTTATATTTAGCCACTTTCTCAGATAATTATAATACATGTTCACTTGTTCTAAAAATACCAAGAATGGGGAACTTAAAGACAACAGGAATGAAAATACAATTTATTTTGAAGCCAAACTTATTCTTTTCATCTTACTCCTTTTTTTTAGTTTTCTATGTGTTTTTAAAAATTTATTTATTATTTTTAAAAAAGTTGTACTCTTCTGTCCCTTCACCTCACCACAATTCTGCTAAGGGTCTTTTTTTGTGAGGTTATTGGTATTCATTTTGTGAACAGAGAACTCAGTCTCTGGAGAGGGGAGTGAGCACATGGCCTCAGGCTATTTTCACCCACCCTGAGGCTCTTAGAGACTTTCTGCCCCCCTGTTCCACAATGTTCCCTGAGAGATGACTTAGCATTGTTTTCCTGCAGCCTCTGGATTCTGTTTTAATAAGGTTTGAGTGACCACAGTGTCTGTTACCATCTCTCTGGTTTTTCAGATAAACATGAGAGCATTATTCAAGTCACTGATTCCTCTGGACTAACTTCTGTGCCTGGCACATGGGGTGGTGATGACCCCTCTCATAGTAGGCACCAGCTCTCTATTCTGATGTACTGATGTGCCCTTGCTTTCCCCAGTGTTCTTCCCCTTCTGTAAGATAGAACACATTCTCCAACTGAAAATGAGAGCAGTTTGAATTAAAAAGGAATCAGCCCCATTACTAGATGTATTAATGGATATGTTCACTCTTAGTTAAAGACCAGTGGAGGCTGTCTCTGGAGCCCATTCGTTTCCTGTCTTAGAGAATCTGGCTTGGTTCCCAGAGCTACATAAGAATCTTTCCCCACTGAGGGGTCTCATGTCCAATCCATGAGCATTTGGTGACCCACATCAATGTGTGCCACTATTGCACACAGGCATACTTCTTGCTAGGCTAGTTGATTTTATACCTGCAAAATTTCCCACATAACAAATATAAAACACTGAAAACTAGGGATGATAACATTATATCAGCATGGCCAAGATTTGAAGAATATGCTCTGTGAAATCATTCAAAAATTTTTAACCCATTTCAGTGTCTTGGTAACCAAATGACAGTTAATGGTTCCTGGAGGAGGGGAAGATGGTTTTTCAGTGATGTAGCCACTGAGCTGTCCATATTCTAATGAGAATATGCAACCCGTGCTAATGCAAACAGCCCTAATTTAATTCAGGGGGGCATAAAAAGATATGAAAAACAGAAAAAAATTTGGGAAGAAAGGGTTTAGTGGGAGTGGGAGTGGGATGAGGATGAGATAAAGGGATGGATAAGATAAGATAAGATAAGATAAGATAAGATAAGATAAGATAAGATAAGATAAAGCAATGGGATATGAGTGTGGTTCAATACATTTTATATATCTTTGAATACTGTCCATTAAGAGTTTTGAACATCCTGGAGTCATAATGTGTAAAATGTATACAAATACATTAATATGCAAATAAATAGAAATGAAAGAGTTTTAGAACAATTCTGCATACAAGTTAGACCTTGTTATTCGGTCTCATTTATAAATTTCATTTGTTTAGAAGAATCAGCATTTGGACATAGCATCAGAAATGCCACTAGTCACATGCTAAGCATCCCAACTCATCTTGCTGTCAAATAGCAGTCTTCGATCAGGTCAGATATGAAGAAGACATCGATCAATCAAAGAGAGCGTAATGTCAGACAAGTTGGCTGTTGGGAGAATCAAAACAAAGAGAAAAGAAATTTCACAAAATGAAAACTCAAATAATGTATAGAAGAATTTTTAGAAATGAGTTGTACATCCTTGCTAAGATGACTGTGTGTGTATGAAGGATGGAAGGGCCCACCTTGTACTGATCGACAAGAAGGTAGGAAAGAGGAAATACTAGATATTATTAAATGATGAAGAATGAATATGATGAAAAAGTTTCTCGTGCACTTATTTTCATTGTTGCATTAGTGTTGAAAAGCATGGGCTTCCTTTAATAGTTTGATAGGTGATATTATGTAGAAAAGAATCTATTGAAGTTATGAAAAATGATTTATTAAAAGAGATGTCTTATTGCAAAGGGAATAAATACAAGAGTGTGTATAAGACATCAGATTGGCATTGTTATTGGAAAAAAAAATAGAATTACCCTTCCCAATTAAAAGGATCTATTAGTAAAGGAAGTATACTTGTCAACTTTAAGAAGATTGTAATAGGAAATTAAAGCGCTTCTCCAAGTTGTTTTTATTGGAATGATGGCCTATTTAAACTCAATGTGGGGCTGGAGAGATGACGGGGCTGGAGAGATGGCTCAGCGGTTAAGGTGCTTGCCTGCAAAACCTATTGACCTGAGTTTGATTCCCCAATGCCCGCATAAAGCTAGATGCACAAAGTGGTGCATGCATTTGGAGTTCCTTGAGTTCGTTTGCAGTTGCAAGAGGCCCTGGCATTTTCATTCTCTCTGTGTCTTTGTCTGGCTCTCTTCCTTGCAAAAAAATAAAATTAATATAAAATAAGAACAAAAAAAAACTCAATATGAAACGTCAAAATAACAAGTAAATAACATTGTCAAAGAGAAAGAGACCAGTTGAGTTAACAGATTTAAAGCTTGAATGGTCTGAACAAGATGCAGGGTATGGGAAAACACTGAAGCACTAGGTGACATTTATGGGTAGGCTGGGTTTTTGTTTTAGTTTTTGCAATAATAAATTATTGTTTTTCTTTTTTTTTAAACAGGAGGCTAATAATAAACTAAGTTGTGGGCTGAAAATCAATTTAGTGATTTGTTTGGTAAGATAAATTGTGTTCCAAGATAAACTCTCTTAATTAATGGATAAAGATACATAATATAAATTAGTCAAGGTTTCAGCGCAACATTTAAGTGAAACGTAAAATTCTAAATAATTCTTTAGAAGATGACCTTACTAATAAATTGTAAGAAATTTGAAAATAATACAGTAAGATTATTCAGAAAAAGCAGGGTGAGTTTTCAGAAAAAGCAGAGGTGATTTATCATTTACTGGTTTATAATTGCTCATTCATTCCTTCATTGTTTTTTGTTCTATTCTTTTTTACCTATTGTTTTATTTATAATAATAAAGAAAACTAATTGTCTTAAGACAGCTATGGTCAGGTATGATGGTGCATGTCTTTCCTGCCCATGCCTGGAAGCAGATATGTATGTATATCGATTTCAGTTCAAGACCAGTATGGAACTATACAGGTCAGCCTGGACTAGAGTGAGACCATACCTTGGGTGGGGGGTGGAACTGATAAAACAACAACAACAAAAAGAAAACTATAAAAATTTGGCCAATGATGCACTTCTTGTTCCTGAGTCTCGAGTGACAAGAAAGTATAAAATTTATCACCAAACACATTTAAAGAAAAATATTATCTCTATAAATATCAGAATTCAGATGAAGCCATAGAACACTGGGAAATGTCCAGGATGAGTTGAGGTATATAAAAAAAAATGTCATCTATCAGTATTCCTAAAGGTCAAGTTCATGCCAACCATTGGCTGCTCAAACAAGGCAAAGATTCATTATTCACTTTTGTAATTAGGGAATACACTGAAGCAAAGAACACATCACTTGCAGCCCTGGCCTGTACTTGCTTCATGGTGTTTTCACCATCTGGCTGAGTAAGTGGTCCAAGATTCCATGCAGGGAGACCTTGGAATACATAGGTTCTATATAACAAAACTTTCTTCAAAGTGTGTTCTTGAAAGATAACATAGAAGTGGACGATTCCACAAAACTGTTATATGAATATTAAAGGATGTACAATCTTTGTATCAAAAAACAATATTTTGAATCTTCTGAAGATCGAGATGCATATAAGTTAAATATTAAACCTCATTTTTAAAGTTTTGCGATTGGAGGACATAATGTTTTAGGATGTTGCATGATTTGAACACACAACACTAGGAAATATATAGGCATATGGTTTATTTAACTATAAATGCTGCTAGCCACAGAAACTGTAATCCATTCGATATTTTAAATTGATTGATAATTTAAAAATATGTATCCACTTTTTCTGTACTAGTATAAGGATATAACACAACTACTTGATTAATTTAAAGGAGAAAACTATCTAGATGAAAAGCAATACTATTTTAAAAGTTTGTAAGTAGTTAAGCAAATGCACAGAGTTAACTCCGTGCTTTTCTTATTACCTTTTTTCTTAACAATTTTAACTTCTACACTTGGATATGTATCTAAAGACCAAGACATTGTCTTAGCAAATCTTGGTGAGAAAAATGCACAGTTATATTTTGCTAAACAAGTGGATTTGTGTTCTGTTTTTGTTGTTGTTGTGGTTGTTATTTTAACCTTTCATGACAACATGAGAAATAATGATTCTTCTTTTAACATAATATATATGTATATATAACATATATAACATATATATGTATATGTATACATATATATGTTTGTGCAAAAATTCTTATGGTCCTAATTTCAACCACATTGGAAATCCTAAAAGCAAATGAGAAAAAGAAGTTCTATTCTGGTGCTAAACAGAATGGGGGATAACTGAATTAAGGGAGAAAGGGAGAATCTAAGCAATCACAAGCAAACATTTTTCAAAGATTTCATGACCATGAACCATATAACATTCACATATTGTTATAATTCTATCTAGAATATTCCCATACTTAATCTAGAGTCACACAATAGAAAGAAATATACTTACCAAGATTCAAGACTTTAATTTCTAAGGATTTTAAAATTCTGATTTAAAACACATTTTTATATTTGTATATTTATATTTCTTTTTATAGAAAAATGTTTCTTACTCTTATTAGTGCAATCAAATAACTGGTTAATTTAAGCTGAAGGAAAGAAAACACAATCAATTTAAATTCTGCTCCATAATTTTCAATACCTTTATGTAAACAATACTTAAATGTGTTTGTATATACAGACTAAAAATTCAAAGCGGAAAATGAAGAAATACTGTAATACCTAATCCCTAAGTGTTTTTAAATGCTTTATTAAATATGCAACGTATGCAAATGAAATTGAAGTAATAAACTTTTGCAAACATATTGCGATCAGTTAAGTCTTATAAAATTGAAAATGACTGAGAAGAATCATCCCTTTGGCTACGTTTCCAAAGTTATGCTTTTCTTTAAATTGAGGTTCCTTAAACTTCATTATAATCTCTGTAGTGAGTGTTTTCTCGGGGGAGTGGGTAGAGGGGGAGGCACTATGAAAAGTAGTATATTTTTAAAAAATAGAATAAAGCAAAAAATTTAATGTTTAGTCTTTCCTCAAAGAGAACACTACTGGTGATAAGCAGATGTCAAATAATGCTGAAGATGTAGAAGTGAGTCTGGATGAAAATTGTGAAAAATCATTGCTACTTGACTGTATTGTTTCAAAAGGAACATTCTTATGAACGTAAGATAAATTATCAGAAAAGATAATACTGTAGGATTGATAAGACTATATAATGTACATGTAACTAAATGTTAGGAGGACAACTATTGATTTTAATATTTTGTAGATATTTTTAGAGTAGTTTTTTAATAAAGATATTCATTTTAAGTGTAGACATTGATGCATTTGTGCAAAATTTTGCTGAATGTGATAATCCAAACATCATTAAAGTGTGTGTTTGGAAAAAATAATGTACTAAAGTACTAAAGACTTGCTTTCCACATGCCGACTTAATCTCTGTGATTCACCTCATGATTAATAGAAAGTTATTAGAGGTGTGAGTCACATCTGATGGGCGGATGGATGCATCTGAGAGAACCTCAACTCTACCTTTTGTTTTGAAAACTGAGAACAAAGAAAAAGAAAATAAACACACATGAGGGGCTGGAAGGATAGCTTAGTAGGTAAAGCCCTTGCCTTAAAAGTATGACGTGAGTTGGTATAACATCAAGCCTATCATTTCATCCTGCTTTGGGCTAGAGTTTCTGCATCCAGGTCAGCTGTCAGGATGTGACGAGCACTCTGCTTTCTTAACACTGTAAGTTTCTGCTATGATGGAATATATCCCCTACACTGGGTGTGAAAACAAACTTAAAGTTGCTCATACAGGATTTTTTTCACAGCAAGGAGAAAAAGACCACTAATATGCACTGTCTCCTAGGCTTATGAGGGAACATGTCCAGCCATTCCAGACTAGGAATTGATATAACCATGATATCCAGCCCTCTTATGAGAAAAGGACTGTGTACCTCAGAGAATATATTGAAGATAGTCCTTATAAAGGAAGGGAGAAAGGAAGGTAGGAAACAAAGACATTCTTGAAATAGTCAGGCAGATAGAGGTAAAATGATCCCATTGGGTATCTATAAGATAGGGTTTATAGAAAGACAGACACTCATCAGGTCAACTTGAATGTTGAATGAGTGTGGTCCTGGGAAAGTTTCATTATTCACGGAAAAAAGAAAGGACAGTTACACAAGGTCATAACCTTAAAATTTATTTTGAGAGAGTGGGGAGTTAGCTCAGTGGGCAAATCATTTGTTGTATAACCAGGAGGACCAGAGTTGATACTTAGCAGCTAATTAAAAACCCAGGCATGGACACTCATGGCTGTCACCCCAAGTGCTGAGGGGAATAGTGACAGGGGGATAGATATGGTTCCCTGGTGAGATTGTCCTAACAACAAACAGTCCAGTAAGAAATTATGTCTCATGGAATTAAGGCAGATAAGAAACAGAGAATATCCAATGTCTTCTTCCAGCCTTTTCATGTGAGTGCATGAGGCATATACACCTTCACAATATCTATATAACATCCATCAACACACACACACACACACACACACACACACACACACACACACACACACACAAATGACCCAAGGAGCAGAGCCAAAACTTCAGCCCTTATTTTACCCTGGATACAAAAACCTCAAACTCCATACATTTCTGAGACCACTCGAAGGGGACAAATAACAACCTTTATTTGAAGACATATGACTGAAGCCCGCTCTTTTATGTCCTCTAAGCCTACTATTGCAAGGTACTGTGAATGGTCATTCATTTTCATTTTTTCTGCAAGAAATATTGATTTTTCTTCCCAAAATAGATCATTTACAAACCTCCTATGAACATACATGAACAAAATCCTTAGCATTACTTTTACCACTCTGCCCTTTTGTAAAAGGGTTCTGTTTCAAGCCCACCAAGTAGCACAGAAAAGCTATTTTAATCAGATGCCATAACCAATGATGAAAATGTCTGTTGGATGCATACGTCTTATTTTCTCATTTTCTGAAGCCAATTCTATTTGGGTGGCCTGTGCATGAACCTATGTATAATGCTGCACACAAGTGCTGTCGAAGAAGCATGTGAAGTGAGATCAGCATTCAGTCAACCCTGAATCTCTTCCTGGAGAGTCAGAATGAATTGCATGACGAGGCTGCAAATGGAAGCTGAGTGGGAGTTTGGCTGGTGAATGAGCACTTGGCAAGCGCAGCCAGAGTCAAGTGACAGTGGATTGCGGCTTCCAACTATGTGGAGATTCAGTGAGTGGCAGGAGGTTGTCAAGGCTGGAAAGGAAGCACAGCCTAAATTAGAAAGTATCTCAAGTTATCTGAAAGTTCGATGGACAGGTATTTGATGATTGAGAGAGATGAGTCGAGTGAGAGCTGAAGGTAATGCAGTTAACTGAATGCATTCCAAAAGGACATTTTTAGTTTCAACTCTGATGCTCAAAGTGGGTGAGAGCCATCAGTCCCATGTTTACAAGAGGTAGCTGAACATGATAAAAATTAATGACTCATTAGATCCATCAGGGAACTGAGGTCACAGGGCACCTCTTCTACCCACAGAAGCATGGCTCAAATCTCTTTGTGAGACGTTGAGGCTGAAATAACCATAACCTGATGGTGGACTCTTGAATATTTATATTTTGAATTTCTGGGGTTTGTGTTTAGAGAAGTGTTCATGTTCATGTGGTTGTATGTGCTTAGATGTGTTAATGTGTGTGAGAAGCACAGAGAGACAATTAGATGAAGCGGACCCCATGGGCTTGATACCAAGGAATTCTTGGGGAAGATAGGGAAGAGAGCACTAGTAGGTTGTAGGTTGAACACAGCTCTGAGACAAAGACCCATTAACAGACTGTATTAAGAAATTCCCTCTCTGACAGCTAGCCAACACAATAATACAATTCTAGTACAATGATGATGGATTTTGGCTGTGATTTGGAGTATTAATTACCTGCCAAACTGAAGAAGAAAAGTCAGCTATCATTCTATTTCTCCACTCCCCCTTTTCCTGCCTGTCCTCCTACATAGGGGTTATTGATGTTCATCCGGTAATTAGAGCCTCATTCAGTGTCTTTGAAGCTAAAGATAACAACTGATAGTTCTTTCTAAAATTGGTCAGCATGGTTAAATAAAAACAATAAACAAATGGAACGTTGAATTTTGTTCCTAATATTTAACTTGTTTAAATTGTTAGTTTAAAAAAAAATCTGCTGCACATTGGGGAAGAAGGGGTGGAAAGATTGTAAAAGCCGTAGAGTGGGTAGCAATACCCTGAGGTACAGTACCCCATTTCCCAACAGAGTCTGACTGAGGCCTTCATGACCTCATAGTGAATACAACAAACCCATTGAGGAGGACCCAGAAAAATGGGAACAGGAGTGAGGGGATAAAAGAATATATATATATATATATATATATATATATATATATATATATATATATATATATATATATATACTAAAAGCCTGTTGTAAATAGGGGATATTTTCCTATGGATGAGAATAATGAGTAACAGCAATATGACCTTGGAAGTTGAGAAGTGCAGGACAGTGGGTACAAGATGTGGGCCCTTTGAGTGGTGGAAGGAAATAGACCAGGAAGGACATCACACCCAGATGGAGGAATAGGATTCACCATAGGTAATGAACACAGCTGACAGGGTTTTGTGGTATCACTACAATTAGAGGTCAAAGTCAGGAATTTGAATGCTCTTAAGAGAAAGAGGTAATAGTGTTTGAGTTGAAAATATTTTTAAATGGATGGAAGAATGAAAACAATTTTGGACTTTAGTTAAGAATTGTGTCCTGGTTCTGGCTCAGAATTCACAGCTGATGAGGAGGAGCCATGGGTGAAGTCCAAGAGTAGAGGAAAACAGTATTTAGTGAAACTAGTGTTTTGTACACTTTCCTATAAATTTAAATCTATTTCAAAATACACCTTCATTCAGAAGTATAAAGTGTGAAAGTGTACGTGAATAATAATTATCATAGATATAATATAAAGAAAAAGAGGACTGAAGAGATAGATCAGTGGGAAAATTGCTTGCCATGAAAGACCTGAATGTGAACCCTCAGCACCCACGTAAAGCCAAGTGTGATGGCACACTCCTGTCATCCCAGCCCCAGGGAGGGGAGACATGGGATCTCTGAGGTTTGTTTGCAGGTTAGCCTAGCCAAATTAGAGAACTCCAGGTTCAGAGGGAAAATGAATCTCAAAATATAGTGTGGAGAGCAACTAAAAAAGATTTCTGACATCAAACTCTGACAACCAAACACATGTGTGCATACTTTGACCTCACAAAGACATGTATACCCCACACTCAATGTGTATACCCCACACATGCACAGGTAGACCCACACACACATGAAAATGTACACCCCACACATGCAAACGTATACCCCACACACACATGAACATGTAGGCCACACACACACACACACACACACACACACACACACACACACACACACACACCACATGCACAAGCAAAGCAAATGAAAAAGGTTTTGGAAAATTTTTGTCAACTTATTTGACTACATATAAAGACTCAATAATCAAGAATCAGCCCATAAACATTTGGAATTCAGACTTACAAAACTTCATAATCCCATAATGCAATCTGAGCTCTCTCTCTCTCTCTCTCTTGCTCTTGCTCTCTCTCTTTCACTCTCAGTCTTCCTCCCTTCCTTCCTCCCTCCCACCACTTCTCCACCCTCTCCTTCTGCTGTCTGTCCTCTGCTTCACTCTTCCTCACCCTGTTTCTTCTCTCTCCTCCAATACATTACTCACATTTTGCTCCTTTTTCCACATAATGTTACACGACAGAACAATTTTCAAATTTCATTGGCCTTGAGCCACATGAGGGAATGCTTCAGGCATTTGGGTTTAAAACTCTTATCATTTCTCAGATCTATGTCAATCATCCTGGTCTAGGAGTGTGTTGTCCAATACCACCACTGGGCCTCGTCCACCAAAGAAGACAATTCTGAATAACTCTGAGCTGTGCAGGTTTTCTGAAGTGTCCACTATAATTTCCTTCACATAATATACTGCTATGTGCAATTAATCTTATAATTATCTAAATCTCTAAGATTTTATATCTGCTTATATTTTCTTTGCACCGATACATTAATGTAAGACGAAGTACACATACATTTAGTCATTGTTTTACTGGGGAATCACCTCTCAAGCCCACATTTTGTTTCTAAAAGTTTGTAAGATGATAAGCCGAAAACCTCAGCTACTCCTGGAAGAGAATGCATTCTGATTTGTGTCAGCAGTGGAGAAGTCTGCCGGCAATGAACTTGTCCTTATTTATTACAAAGGAGCCAAATCATGAAGTCATGGTGGTCTATCTCCTGACAGATATCAAGAAGAGATGTGTCAGAGCTCTCAGCACTGTGCAGACAAGCTCAGTGCTAGTCTGCATTGGGGTGTCTCTCACTTTGATGATTTATACATCACAAATAAACTGTTTTACAAGTCCACCATATACTTTCTATAGTCCAACACTGAGTAAAAAGGAAAAAGCAGCTGAACTCTAGTATCCATCTCGACCCCTTGGTAATGGCTGTCATGTGACCAGCTGCTTCTTGTTCCTTCCCCCATGCCTTCTGTGGTGGTTGAAGTAGGTGTCTTCCATAAACTCATGGATTCTGAATACTTGGTCTCCTGAGGATGACAATTTTGGAATTGGGTCTTGCTGGAGGAAGACTCCAGCAAGTGTGTTGCTGGGGGCAGGCTCATCTGTATGAAAGCCATCTCTCTCTTGCCAGTATTGGGCACACTCTCCTGCTGCTGTTGTCCACCTGATGTTGCCTGCAAGGTGATATCCACCCTCTGCTCATACCATTCTTTCCCTGCCATCATGCAACTTCCTCTCCAAACTGGGCCAAAAGCCACCATTTCCTCCCACAAGCTGCTTTTGCTTGGGTGTTTTGTCCTGCCAATTAGAAGGTAGCTACAACCTTCTCCATCCAAGATGGATTGAACCCTGGACCTCAAAGTCAAAATAAAGCTTTCCTTCCATAAGTTGTTTTGTCAATAATTTTTGTCACAAAAACAAGAAAGCTAATTAATAGAAATTCAGTATGAAAGATAATAGATTTAGAAAGATGCCAGGGTGTGGAATCAAAAATGAGTGTGGGAGTCTCTGAGATGAGGAATAAATGACCCCTTGTAATCATTATTATGAAGTGAATTAAATATTATACTTGGAGATTTCTATCTCACCAAAAAAAAAGAAAGTTTCAGAGAATGAATTAAAACATTCTGCTGTAGCATATGTATTTATGAATGGAACTTCTTTGTTTAAAAATGATCAATATGGACATAAGAAAATGCTAGAGACACAAAATAAGAAAAAGACTCACAAAGAGAATGGAATTTCCTTTAGAGGAAGTTTATTTTTAAATGTTTAATGGCCAGTTAATACTCCCAAGTGAAATATAAGAAAAGGAAAATTCAGCAAAAACAAACCAAAGCACATACAAAAAATGAATATTATGTAATATATAAATTACAAAATCACTAGACAACTTTAATTATTTTAAATAAAATGCATGTTAACATCAGAAATACATGTACATACACACAGGATAGCCAATCTGAACAAATCTGTTTTTCATATTTATTTTACACTGAGTTTTCTTGAACTGCAAATTGCCCTCTTCGAGGGAGTTGAGGAAAACCAAAAAGATTTCTGTGAGAATATCAGCTTCTATTTATGTAGGAATGTGTGGCTGTGGAGGCAGCATACCTGTTTATGTACCTAGTGTACAAATTTGATTTCTATTCTTGGGAACACTGAATTTTTGACACCTAGGCTAGCGGAATAGAGACAGTAAATAACAAACTGTAAATCATCTTCCTGTCTATTTTCTAGTTTCTACCACTAGACTTTATGTTGAAAACTCCTGAAAGTATATGAACACTGGCCATCTGAAATTTATCTAGGGACAAATACAATGCCTTTTGTAGTGTTTCAAACCAACCTAACTCAATTTCTTCCCTAAATCATCTACCAGATATTGCCAGGTATGATGACATCAATCAAGATCTTCCTCTTCTAAGACATCTTGCTTTCATTCTAATTCGACACATAGATATTGAACATACTCTCTGTGGCAGGGCCTGTCCTATGTCCTTGGTTTGCATCAGAAATCAAGAGTGACAAGCATCCCTGTTCACAGAGAGCATCCCTTCTAACAGTCTCACCAGACACAACTGACTGCTGCTTGTCCTCTTCCCCACTTTTGTCTTTTGCCCTAAGTAACTGTTTTTATCAATGTCTTTGTAGAGTTTGGGTAGGAGCAGAAACATAGCTTAAAAAATAGTAAAGGTATATGAGAATGTTCAATCATTAAAAGAAACTTATGAATTAAGGGTTTTACTCAGTATGATGTTTTTTAATCCTTGGTGCCCAAAGTTGATTGCATAGTCCGCCTTTGATATGCACATACATAGACATGATATACATATATATTTGATATATGTGATAGCCACTGATTTTTCCTATTTACGTCTAGCTTCCTCTGATGGAAAGGTGTGCTGTGACTATAGTATAATCACTTTCCTGAGAACACAGACAAGACCTCAAGAAAGATATCAATGTGCTTTTGCATATTACTTTAAAATACTCTTACATTTTCCCCATGGGAAAATAATTAAAATAGTGGTAACATAAGGCTCTATCTCTAAGGACAAAAGTTACTTATTATTGAATATTCCAAATTCCCTTTTCTTTGTCTTCTCTGTCTTCTGTGTCAGGTTCTCTCCCTGAAGTTTCTTTTGCATATTTCCAGCAATTCTCTGGCTTCCTCTGTCATCATCTTCACATAAAGCCCTCTAAAGTCTGCTGTTTGTAAAATACAGATTTTTATTTATGCTAATAGTCATCACAAATGCATGTTATCAAGTGACATTGCTTTCATCTTCACCACTGACATGTGAATTTGTTTACTCACTTGCATGGAACTGAGAATAGAGAAGCCCATTAGCCAGAGGTGGATGGGACTTTCAGCAGTCTGAGAAATGGGCCTAAACTTTATGAGAAGGATGAAAGCACTTTGAAAGCTTCAACCATGTTGTCAAAGGCCAAACTGTCTCCATACCAAGAGACCTGAAAGCTGCCTTTGCGGACTAAATAAGGATCTGTTCTTTCCTTCACTCTTTGCCACCCCACGTGTATTTTTCATATTTACCTAATCTGTGACAATGCAGTAGGTAAGGAGGTCCACTTATTTTGTAAAGCAAAACATTTAAAAATGATGTAAGTATACAGGCATGACTTTTCGATATGACATAATGGTGATATATTTAAATATATGAGCATTGATACCAAGGTTACAAATGTTAACTCTGCTAAATTTCATATTGTTTCAATTACTTTTTAATTTTAATTGGTTAATTTGTTAGTTATTTTTAAAATTATGTATTTATTTGGGAGAGAATAGGGGCACCCCAGTGCCTCTTGCTGTGGTGAACAAAGTACATATACATGTGGCATTTTTGCACTCAGCTTTTAATGGTTCCTGGGAAATCAAACCCAGGTTGGCAGGCTTCGGAACTTTGCAAACGTGTGCTTTCAACCATTGTAACATCTATCCAGCCCTAGTTACTTTGTTATTACTGTGACAAAATACCCCACCAGGAACAGCTTAGGGAAGCAAAGGGTTTATTTTCAGTTTACAGTTTTTAATGGAAAGCTTTATCATGATGAGGAAGGCATGTCAGGAGCAGATAACTAGATCACATCTTCAAATTGACAGAAACATCAGATCAAGCTGGGCTGGGTTGTAATGCCTTAAAGTCTGTCCCCAGTGCCACACCTTCTCCACCTCCTAAAGATTGCACAGCATTCCTGAGCAACATATCTAACTGGGAATTCAGCATTTAAACGTGTGAGCCTGTGGGCCACCTCTGAGATTTAAACCACCACACATGTTAAAGAAGAAAATGAAATATTATGTAATAATGAGAATATAGCAAACACCATGATTTCTGAAAGTGTCTCATCACAAGGGAATATACCTTTTCAGGCATACCATAGAAAATAAAAACCTTCTATTTATGTAACACTAGAGAAAGGTCTTGATATTTTTAAATAGGTATATAATGCCTTTAAATAGACACAATTTTCAAATGGCACAGACTCTACATCATATTTGACATTTCTAGTGGAAATTTCTAATAAAAGTACAGTAAACACAAATTCTGTGAGATTCCAGTGGAGGAATTTTTATATTTTAATATTGATGAAATAAAAACAATATCAGCAAAGAGAAAAAAACTAAATGTATCAAATTATTAAATTTTTGAAACTCCATTATTTGTTGATGTTGAGGTTAAAATTTTCTCCTATAACTAGGTGTGCTTGGGCTTTTTTGGAATGATATTCAATTGACATTTTGGGGGCCCTGACTAAGGACTCTCTATTATTCTGAGAACAGCATTCATTTAATACCCTCTATATATTTTTAAGTCAGAGAAAAGCAGCAAAATTTGCTAAAAAATGATTTATTTAACTTTCAAGGTATTCACCTAATGAAGCAGATGAATTTAGCAGAAGCTGGGTGTTGTATTTTATTTGATAGAGACAATGTTGCATGTTTATGAACAGCGTTTTTTCAAAGCTATAAGCCCAAGAACATTCAGAGAAATAAAGTGCCTTGAGATTCTTCTAATAACACAGAAAAAGATGCAAGATGCTATTTTATCCCGGCCACTGTTAGTTTTCTCTAATGAAATGTCTTTCTCCACATGCTCTGTTGTGGGACAGGGGAAGGATAAACACCATCCATATTTAGCTCTCTGTGAACTGTCAGTTATAGTAATGATTATAGACCTTTCCATTGGTTTGGATTTAGAGCTTATAAAATGCATAGTTTGCGCATGAAAATTTCACTAGCCTTGGCAAAACATTTTCATTGTGGATTTTCATTGTGGTTGCTTAGTTTCACAGGTCTCAGCTAACTTGACTTTCTAGAACATTCTGCATCAGCTTACTAACAAGAGAAAGGCAGAAATTCAGTCTTCTATACAGCATGAACTTTACAATGATTCTTTTTTCTGTATGATCATCAGAATTTGCCTCCCAGAGCTGGAGGCCTGCTGAGGCGTGTGTGTAAGTGCAAGAGTACAATATTCCTTCTGGAACAGGAAGAGAAACCTAGCTTTTTATGTTTTTAAACCCTTTTCTTCTAGGATGCTGATTGCCAGCTATTGGGTAATAATTTCCATCTGGTTCTGTTTGCACCTGCTTTAGTCCCTCAGTCTCACCCTTCCCTTTAAGCAGGAAGGGTTTTGCTGCTTCTTCTAAATGGTTAAAACCTACACTTGTTAATAATGCAAATAGTAACAAACATCGTGAGTACACTCACAACATAAACAAGCTTACATTAAAATGCAGTTGATGTCCTGAATCTATACATTTTTAAAATAAAACAAATATCAAGATGTTTCTATGTTATTTTTATTTTGCTGTATCCTTCCTAAACATCAAATTATAGTTAATTTTCCTCCAAATAACTTTTACATAGGATTTTGGGGAAAACACTCTTGGACCCCATGAACATACTGTTCTCTCAAGATAGGGCAAAAATTACAGACTTATGGATGATTACACCAAAATCAGTTTTGATGAACCAATGAGTTTATTGGGGCTAGAAAGCAGGCTGAGTGGTTACATCCGGGCAATAGATGACTCAAACACAGCTGTATCACAGAAAAGTGATGACTCGTGGGAGCTGCAGCTGGTTGGAGACTCTTTAGCATACGACACAACTTCTAGGCTGCTCAATCAGTCTTTCCCCCAAAGCACTTGTTTCTACTTTATTTTTAGAGTGGAGTCTTGCAACCCTTTCCCAGACTTGTTGACATCCTGAGTCTCTGGAACTTCCTTCCAGTCCATCCCAAGAAGGAATAGTTCAGGTTCTAACCTTGGGGATATGTGTTGTGGTTGTGGGACATTTAAGTTTCAGATCTGGCAGACTTGACTTCATAAACCAGAGCTTCCTTTCTCTCTTCAGGAGAGAATATTTCAATTCAGAGGCATATGTTACACAACACTAAGTATTATAGAAATGCATGAATCATACAAAAGCCTAGAGAAGATTTCTGATTCTTTCTTGTATACACACAATGCTTTGCACAGATAAGACATTCAGAGTATAAACAATTGACTTAAATTTTAGACTAGCTTAGATAAGAGGGTGCAAGATTTCCAGATATTAATTTTAAAAGCCCACATGTTTCAGTTGATATAATTTGTGATGATGCATCAGCCACTTTATTATCTGTTAGGCCACAACCCAACAGAGATTCATAATAGCTGTCACAGTATAAATGAAAATTTAATTTGCCCCATCAATGGCAATTCAGGAGCGTAATCAATATGGTAAATAAATATGGGATATATTGAATGGTGAAATCCAAGGAAAATAAGTGTTACACAGGTTTGGAAAAATATATCCTCATCCTTGAATAATTTTTGAGAAAAATTAGGATTCATTAAAGCTATTCTGGCTTATTTCTTGTGTGAAATAATTATACCAAATATATGACTGCATTACCCAAATTAATAGAGTTAGAAGCTAATTATTTCATAAGTATAGAACACAGTTCAGAAATACAGAGAAATACAGTCTCCTGTTACCTTTTTTTGACAGCCAACATAACGATGCATAAATGTTTGCCTAAACAGATTCTTTGACTTCTTAGAAAATTTACTTACATCCCCCTCTACCTCACTGTGTATATCTATAACAAAGAGGTTATACTATGTTTAAAAGTTTTTTGTCTATTTATGTGTTTATTCACTCATTCATTTATTTATTGGAGATGGGTCTTCTGTAGCTCAGGGCATGCTCAAGTGTATTATGTAGCTGAGAATGGCCTGAACTTCTGACCTTCCAGCCTCTGCATTCCAAATGATAGGATTAAGAGCATGCTACCAACAAACCAAGGTTCTCATTATTGTAGCAGATTTCTGTTGTGGAATTTCTTAGCATTCAGCATTGGTCTTGTGACTATGAGGAATGAGACACTTGTACAATGAGGACTAAGACAAGCCATTTATGGAGAAAAACAGAAAGCCCCCCTGGCAGCTATGAGAGGACCTAATGAACATATTATGCTGCTGTTTGAATATAGGAGCTAGATTTTGCCATTTCTTGGTTTTGCTTTTTTTCCAACACTGAGGACCGTGCTGAATATAAGGTCCTAGGGTGGAAACGTGGAAGTCATTTATGACATGGCAGCTTTGGGGCTGAGGTAATCTTGCTGTTTCATGGCTTGGCACCATACCAACAGAGATCACTTGTCCCATTCTGTCAGCCCAATGATAGGCTCAGCCTATCTAGTTCTCAATTTCATCCTTATCAATTGCATGACCAAAAGAAAGACATTTAGTCTAGCTTGTTATTATTGTTGCTGTGGGAGGAGCTGACTTGACTATTATCAGATCATTATCACCTTTGACACTGTAGCAGGATTCATTTTTTCTGCAACACTCATACTCATCTATTCAATACATAGTTTCTTTCTAGAGTTTCACACTCCTCAACTTTAATTACTAGTTACCTTTCTCTTTTGCTTACTCTAATATGATTATTTAAAAAGGAAACAGAAAGCTGTTCATCTAAGAAGTGTGGATATTCTGTTGTCACCTATCAGTTCAAATCATGCTGGTTTTGGTGTATTCAATTGAATTGTCATTACACTTAGGTAAACCAAAGTCCTGTAGTGAGGACTGCAATAAACTTCACTGTGATTACGGTGATGAAATTTCAGAGATTTATTCATAGTTTAAATACTTTGTAGATAAAATATATTGCTTAATCTAAGTTTTAATATACTATTATAATTATATGGAGCTATTATGCTGTAGTAATGAAAATATAATAAAACTACTAGATGCTTGGCGCATGCATAATTATGATATATACCTGCATTTTCTCATATTATGTGAGCTTCTTACCCTCCTTTATCTCAAATCCCTAACTCTGTGCCTGATATTGGAAGACTTGTTAGAAGTTTAATGAAAAAGCAAATGTTCATTTATAGTGACCATTTTTGGTTACTGTATTTTAACCTAAATTTATAGGTAAGATGTGTTAAAATGTTTTGTAGTAGAAAAGTTGTTATATTCTGTAAATGTATTGTAAATGTCCTCTATGGTTTTCCACCCTTCATTTATTTATTTTTCCTAGATAGATGACAGTCAATGTAATGAATGATGCATAAATTTGTGCTGCATAACATCAGAGTATGGAATGATTCAAAAATCAAGAAATAGAAATGAAAAACATTTAATAAGTCACACTAAATATGTGACTGTTAATAATTGATAAGGTCTATGAATTATGAGCAAAATATTTTGTTTCCAAATACCCTTTCTTAGCCTTCTCTCTCTCTCAAAATTGAAATAATTTTATTATCTATGTGTTAGGATGTTGAAAATTACAGAAACTATATGAATATTAGGTATCTTATCCATGGAATATGCTAGATACAAGTGATAGCCGTACGGTCAATAAATATCATTAATATTGCTAAGTCAATAGCCTTTCCTTTATCACAGTTTTGTTTTGCATGGTTTCAGTGATCAAATGTCAATTATGGTCGAAAATTGTTGAGCAGAAAATTATACAAATCAGCAAAAAAATAAATAAAAAACATTAAATACATTATGCTATAATTATAGTTAAAAATTGATATTGATGATGGGGATATATGTTTAATTATTGATCTGAGCGACAATGTGTAGTATAAATCAGAGGTTTGGACCTTTTTATTTAAAGATCTATATCAATATCAAGATGATAGGTAAGTGTGTAAATACAACATTGTTGGTTGTAAATATATTTTCCAAAACAAGAAATAATATGTCAATGGAAAATGAATTTTAAAAGGTTAAAACACAATTTATTCTACAGCCAAACTGAGAGTTCACAGCCTAGTAAAATGTTTAAGGTTGCTCCAAATACCATCTTCCAATATGATGAAACTTTCATGAGGTTTTTACAGTTAGATAGGAGATAGTCACAGATCACAATGCTTTTATACATGTAAGTACATTGGTGGGAACATCAGACAGGCAAGTAATGGTAAAATAAGGGAAATGTTGGCTCTAGGTTTCAGATGTTGCTCGTATCCTTAGAGTTGGTGAAAACAAGTGGTATTTTAGCACATTCTAAAGGGATTTACCTAATAGTCACATGTATGTCAGATTAAACACAAGAATGTGAAATGGAGAAGGGGGATAAAGTTAGCGCATAAAATTTTCCTCCAGCTCTGCTAAGTTCTAACTCTCCACAGTCACTGAAATTCTGAACAGTAGGGGAGTCCTGTGGAATCGTTAACGTGGATGATATTTTTGTTTTTATTCTGGGAGCTTCATACTACAAGTGTTAGCAAAGTTCTTACTAATAAATAAATTATTCTAGAGCCAGATCTGGAGGCGTCATGAACTTTCCTAGAAAATGTTCAGAAATAAAGACAAGAGGTCATGTGCATTGATTCTTCAGAATGCCAAGTAGATGAACTGTCTCCCAAGAATCCATTGGGAGAGGGGCTGGAGAGATGGGGCTGTAAAAGACACTTGCTTGCCAAGCATGACATCCAGGGTTCAATTCCCCAGTACCCCTGTAATGTAATAAAGTGGTGCATGTGTCTGAAGTTTGTTTGCACTGGCTAGTGAGCCAATATATCTCTCTCACTCTCCATATATAAAAATATTTATTTTTAAAAAATAATCAATTGGGAGATTGTGATCCCATTATTACTCATTGCTGTAACCAATTACCTGACAAGAAGCAGTTGGAGGAAAGAAAGGATTTCTTCCTTTTACAGTTCCAGTGTTTAGAATTTATCATGGTGGGGAAAGTATCACAGCTAGAAGCAGAAATCCAGAAGGTGACATTGGATCCACAATCAGGAAACAGAGAACAAACCAAAAGGACTGGTTATGAAACCCCAAGACCTGCACCATCTCCATAAGGTTCTACAAATTTAAAAAATATTCCACCAACTGGGGACCACCTAAGTGTTCAAGCCCATAGACCTAAGCCACAGTTTCCCCTGGCTCACATAGGAATCCATCTCATCATGCAAGATGCATCCAGACAACCTTCAAAAGTACCAAGAGATGGTTGAGAGATGGCTCCGTGGGTTAGAAATTTGCCTGCAAAACCTAAACACCCAATTCAATTTCCCTGTATCTACTGTAAAGCCAGATGCAAAAAGTGGCTCATGTGGTGTCAAGAGTTCATTTGCAGCGTCTGGAGTTCTTTTGAAGCAGCTGGAGGCACTGATGCGCTCATTTATTCTCTCTATATGTAAATAAATAAATACAATAAAATATACCTATAGTCTTTAACATTCCACCACCGTTTAAAAAGTCTGTTCTAAGACTCAAGGCAATCACTTAACTGTGAACTTCTTTAGAGATCAAACCACAAGTTATACATGCCACCATATAATATTGCAGAATGAACCTTCCCATTTCAAAAGGGAGGCATTACAAGGAATGAGTGGACCAAAGACAGACTAAATAAAATGCAGCTGGCCAAATACAAAATCTTGCAGCACTGTGTCCAGAAATAATCTGGGCTCAGAGATACAGGAAACCATTGGCATACACAGCCCATCATACACAGCCTCTGTTTTGAGCTACGTGTTATATTCGAGAAAATGCTAGGGGCCCCTCATTCTTGTATCTTGATGATTATATAATCAGTACCATGTGGATATTGCTAATAGTTACTACTGCAAGCGCCGGATAAAACCCAAGTTATATAGTGGACCCCATGTTTTATGGTTGCTGCACCAAAAATGTATACTATCTATGTCCAACTTGGTGAAGCTCCCTTGGAAAGCTGCCCCACTAAAGAGTCAGTGTCCTCAATCCATCTTCTAAAATCCTATATATTCTTATCATTTTCTAAGATTATGTACAGATAAGTGAGGGCTTGGTGGTGACTGAAATCTCTGTGAATGGTCTCTTAAGCGCTCTGCTTCCAGGAAGGAATGTCAACATTGCCTTTACCAAAAGACCCAGTTATCTGCTCCAGTCTGCTTATTGACGCCATGGCTACTGGGAAAGTTCATCTGTAGGTCACCACAGCATTGCTGCTTCATGATGGTGACAGTCATGTCATGGCCTGAAGAAAGTTGTATATCACATGTTAAGTCCAAATAGATCCAAAGGCATTGAATGACATGTCCATTTTTTAAAAAATATTAAAATTGTCACAGTATTAGTGTAGGAATCAAAACATATTTAAATTACACTATGATAACAGGCATGCTTAAAAACATTTTATAACAACTGCAAAAATTATATTTTATTGATAAAAATAATCTTTCTTAATTGCATGGTTGATAATAAATACCAGTAAAGACTTTGGAAATGGAATAGGAATAATTAGATCCCTTCATGATATTGGCATTGATAGTTCAAAGTTTTTCAAAGTTACCTTAAGAAAAAAATAAAGTTTAAGTAAAACACAAGTTCTTTTATGTTTGCAGATTTAAAAAAATGTTCTAATTTAACTTGCCAACGATTTTTTTATGACTCTATTTCTAATGTAGTATACTCTATCAACTTTCTGACATAACAACCTATGCCAATGACATTCAATTTTTTTCTAATTCTTTTAATAAGCTGATCCTTTCTGGGAATTATTTGCATAAGATAATGAAGAAGGATTACTAGGGAATTAGCAATGTGATGATGAACAAACCCCCACATTCACAGCATTCACCGCTGCCCTGAGCCTGTAACTCCAGCCTGCAGAGGACATGTCTTTCCTTGGCTTCACTTGGAATAACAAATTTGAATACAAAGGAAGCAAGAAAAAATATGATTGCTCCAAATATTTTAATGCATTTAGTCTACCCGTGCCTTCCATATTCATATCCAGTGATTTAAAAATATTTTGGTGCATTTCACGCAGTGTCATAAAATTGTTGGTAGATTCAAAAAACCAGCACATAATCACCCTTTAATCAAAAGAAATTTGAAGTATTTTAAAAATCTCAATAGCATCACACATTATCATTCTGATCACTGCATTTCTCAAATCTCTCTCGTTTCAATTTGCATTCACTTCTTCTAAGTCAACATGTTTTGATCTTGTGGAAAATGTTGTTTATTGCTCCGAGGTGATTATAAAACTACATCCTACTTATTACTTAATAGATCTTCAATTTTAAATCAGTGCGCTCAATTTGTCTCCACTAGATCTAAAGGAGTACTGACAAATAAAGGTCAGATTTGACTGGCGTAAGGAAACAAATAATCCTAATAAAAGCTCATTAGGTACGCACATATTTTCCTCCTTCAGCTTCTGAGAGAAATGCCTTTGCAGAAATAATTGAAGAGAGATTGTTGCATTTCATTTTTTGTAGCATGCCTTGTCTATATGTAATTTTTTTACTGATGAGGTCGGATTACATCACTGTGTGGTTTTTTGTTTTTTTTTGAAGTGCAACTTTCACATATGTTTAAGTGCTTTTTTCTTGCCTATTTATTTGGAGGAAAGTATGAAATGAATTACCTGTGAGGTATTTGTGATTATAAAAGTCATTATGCTTAAATGTTATAGACATAAAATAAAATATAAGACCTATTTCATTAAATGATAAATTGAAGAGAAAAATCTCACTCAAAGGTACTGTACCAAGAATGCAATCATTATAAAAGATTAGTATGTGTATTTACGTATATATATAATACGTACATAGGGTATATATATATGTATCTGCTTTGTGCATGTAACATATATTGTGTTATATTACATGCATATTGTGTGTCATTGAAATTTTAATCCTAATTAAATCTATGTATTCTAGTGAGGTTTTATTTTTAAGTACCCAAACAGGTAGTAACTTTTTCTTATTTTTAATAACTTACCAATAATTGCAGTTTTATGAAAAAGTTATCCATTTCTTTTCTGAACATATTTATTCAAGTTTTTAGTCTACACATGCTATTTCCTATGGTTACGTCTTGCTTCTAAATGGCATCCTTCATTGAATGATAGATAGACCTCTTTTTATCCCCTTGCTTTTTCTACTATTTTAACTCCTAAATTACAGATAATCACCCGTTTCAAAAGATATGAAAACTAAGTAAATTTTTAAAATTTAAAGTGTAACTTGGTTAACTCAGCAATTACCAGGAAACTTCACAGTGTCTCCAAACCTTTAAATTTTATAATCAAAATTCTATTTAAGGTGAATAATTAATGCTGAAGAAAATGCAGATGTAGAACTACCTCCCTCAGCCCTAGAACAAAGTTCATTACTTTCTATTCATATCTATAGATACTGAATGGCCAAGTTGGAAGCACTGAATATGAACACTGCAGCCCCAATATCACTATTAAGTGCTTGAAAGAACCTGGAGCCATCTGTGAAACTGACCCGTCATTTTATCTTTTGGGCAGATACAATACAAGCTATAATTGTGGCCAGAAGGATATAAGTACAGAGACTTTTTGCTGGTTTTTCAGGCTGTACCTTGCCCCAATCTTCCTGTGATGGCCAACAAAGGAATAAGTGTGTTCTGTCATGATTTGAAGAGCATGCAATCATTTCATTCAGCAGGGCTACATGTTTCTGGAGCCACACAGACATTGCAGAAGGTTTCTTAGCGTGAAGATGAGCTTTCAGTATTGGCCTATCTGTGCATCATAGAGCACATCAGTTTCTTGATTCCTTAGATCTATCCAGGACTCTTTATTTTTATTTTAGCAAACTGACAGTGTTTTACCAATATTTCTATTTTGCAATTTATCCCATCATATGATGACAGGAGGGTAGGAACTTCCAGAATCAATTGGTTTCAGATGAGGTAAAGAGAGTGCAGCCCAATATGGGAAGAGTTTCCTGAAGGGAGGCTGGAAAGCTTCCTGTCTGCTTTCAATCCGGAAGGCTGCAACCTGGAAATCAGAAAACCCAAACCCAGATCTCATCTGCCTGCACTCCATTTTAGAAAGCTCTTTCAACAGAACAGTTAGGAAAAAAACAATTCTTTTAAACCATTCGGCCTAGGCAGTTTGCTGTAGCTGCCCAAAATATCTAAAATGCTCCTTATTTCCTCCTTCTTCTTCAGAATCTATAATACTCTGAGGAGACCTGATTCTCTCTTGATAAACTATACTACTCAATCTTTTCTCTTTTCCAGTCCCCCTATCCAAAGAAGAAGTTGGATTTTGCATTTGCTTATGTACCTGCATGAGCTGAGGGCAGAGAAGGGGAGAGGTAGAATTCTGCATATGCACAGAGGCAGGCAGGTCCCTAAGGAGCTGTGCTCCCAGCCCTGCTGGGTGTACACAGAAAGAGACCAGTAACAGGGCTGGAGAAGCTCCCTGCTCTCCTTCTTCTTCTGAATTTTGCCCAAGCGGACACAGCCTCCCATCTGGAAAGAGAATCTGGTTTTGATCATCTTAGAATGTACTTTCACATGAAAAACAAAATCACATTTCACCTGTTAAAATTTGTTTCCTAACTTTAGAAAATTATGTAGGAACCTTAGGTTAGATTCATAGAAACCCATACCATTTGTATTAAAAAAAAAAACAAGTCTCTGCAATGTATGTTCAGTAGTTTAAAATTTTCATTCAGACATATGCCAGGTCCCTGTTCTTATGCTAATTAATACCAGGTTCTATCTACAAAACCAGAAAATCAAACTCCCATGCAACAGTCCACCTTGTCTGTCAAAGAAGTATGTGGTGGGAGTATCAGGTGGGGATAGAAATCTTTCTACACACATAAATACACAAATACACACACTGTACTTGTGTACACACACACACACACACAGACACACACACACACATATCCTGGATCCTTTCACTTAAATCTTTTGCCTCTCATACTGATAGTTTGAATGTAAATCTGACCAGATTCTTGTGTCTGAATAATTGCTACCCAGTCGCTGGCACTCTGGGAAGTTTGTGGAGCCTTTGGGAAGTGTGTGGCTGAAGACATGCCTTGAGATGTCTAGCCCTGCTTGGCACTTTTGCATTTTCTGTTATGGGGTTGTCAGTGTAAACCAGCCAACCTCTTGAAGCTGGTTGCATGGCCCTTGTTGGTAGACTTGCTTCCCTTATTTCACCTTCCAGTGGTTTCCCTCTCACTCGCTGGATTCCAGCCGCTCTACACTCCAACATATTCTCACAGCGTGCAGAATTCATTCTTAACTATTTTATCAATAATCTTCATACCTGTGGACAAGAATCATGAACATCATCTCACTTCCACTGAATTTCTGCTTTCCAAATGGCATCTCGTCTACTTGGATGTCTTTATTTTTCCTTTCCTCCACCATCCATGATGTTGTACTCATGTGCAAGTCTTAGGATGATGAGAACAGCCATCCAAAAAGTTTGAATTGATGAATGCAGTCATCCAAATCACTTCCTGTGCAGAAGACTCATTGCAGAGTTCTCCTCCCAATCGTGACACTCCTAGAAGGAAACCATTCCTCCTTTCCCTCTTTCAGTCATCACACTAGAAGCCTGCATTCCTTACTTCTCACCGCTCAACTCCCTCATTACACCTTACCTGCAGTATCTTGCTCAAGTCTACATCCTTGTCTACGTATAGTAAGTTCATGTGAGTATTTTCCTTTTATCCACCAGCTCTATCCACTAGAGGTGCAGTTCCTTGGAGAATAAATTGCTGTTTGTCACCTGCTTTATCTACGCAATTAAGAGGCTGGTGTGTTGTGGCCTTGGGGCTGTGCCACACACATCTTTGTTTTTAACTGTGAGTGGCAGTCATATCCATATTGGTTTGTATTTAGCTGAACCTCTTAGTCAGTTGTGGAAATCTCTAATTGCACATTCACTAGCATGGTTCGGTGAGGTCAGCTCTCTGTTCTTCAGTTTATATCTTTCAAATAGACCTGTGTGGGAAGAGGGAGGCCTGGCTGATCCTGTCACAAGGCTCTTCTATTTACTGAGCTGTCAGTGCAATACAGCAATACTTTCAGAATATTTTCTAGATACTGAATAGTGTTTAGCCTTCCTCACAACACTTCTTGATCCAAATTATAAGTCAATTGATCATTTTGAATTTATCTAGGTCATCTTAAGAGCTTCTCTATTTAGAGACATGCATAATGAACAATCACCTCCACAATAATTAGCAAAAGAAAAATTCTACAAGAACAATAAGCATTAATTAGATATATAATAATGCATATTTTAATGAACACATACTGAGGAGAGAATGAAACAATGAACTGATAGGTATTTCTGAATTAACTTTCTTTTTAAAGTTTCTTTATCTTCTGTCTTCTCATAAATCCCACTCGCTCCCTTCTTCTCACTTCCTTAGGTTCTGGATTGTGTCTGGCACTATGGGCTCATGATTGCCTCATGCTTCACCCTTTCCCTCTGGACTGACTGATCTCTGATTTTGTTACATAAACTTATGAATTCACCTATTTTTTTCCAACAAGATTTCAAGAAATCTTTTTCTTATAACATTTCCTAGCTTATCCCTAGATTGTCTTTATTAATATTTGAGAAGGAGATGCACAAGAAAACTATTTTATTAGATTATTTTCATGGCTAATGAATCACCGGTATGTCCTGAAATCAGTGTCTTGCCATTAAGATGGAATCAGTGCCATAAACACAAATGAAAACTGATTTGTTGTTGTAATAACAATTATTACCTATTTGCATACAAAATTATTTGAGTAAAGTTACCAACTAAAAGCCAAGGTACTTATATAAGCACATTATAAAAAGGACTGACATATTGGCTGCAAATTAGGAGCTCAGTTTGGAGAGATGTTTATATTTCCCCTTTTTATTTTTTAAAATAAGAAGCATGACATTTCATTACCAAAATTCACACCTAAGCAGTTTATCTCATCAATGCTAGAAATGGTGAATTGTGATTCACTGTTTGCAAGAATAAAAGAAAATGTTTTGAAAAATTAAAATTTTGCCAAATAAAAGTGTGTATTCAAATATGATTATCTTATTAGGAGCATTTGATAGAAACACAAATTCCTTGTCAAAGAAGAGGGAATGAGGCCCTCTCCAATGCTTGTGAGTTTTCTTGTTCAAAGACAGCCTTCTTTGTCTGCTTTTCTTGTGAATTTTATAACAAACCAAGCTTTCAGCCTTGGAGAAAAATTTCAAATTATGCTAAAAATACTATTTTCAGTGTCTGCTCCAAAATTCAGTGTGAAATTTTTCCACAAGTTCAAAAAAAAGTATGCATGCATATGTGTGTCTGGAAAGCTATAGAAGGATGTGAAGAATTTTCCTGATGAAGAATCACTATTGTTATGCTTTAATATTTCCTACTAACAAATTATTCGATGTATACTAATCCCCCACAGTTGCACTTGCCATTAAAGACGTAGTCATTCTTCCTAAAGTTGACTAATTGCCAAGCATTGTTTGACAATAATCTGCTTCTTTGTCAAAGAATGGGACCATGCCTGAGGAGAAACTATAATAAAGTCAAATCTCTGTCACTTATAAATTTTAAGGGGTAATGTTCACATGCATGTTTCTAATATTTGCCTCTAAAATAAATGGTTTCTGTGAAATTATAAATTTGAAGTCTTAACTATAGAAGGAAGAGCTCAATAATAACTAATAATTACTTGGATGACTCTTACTTTATATTAGAAAAAATAAGAAATAGGGACTCGAGAGATGGCTCAGCAAATAAAGGGCTTGTATGCAAAGCCCAATGACCCAGGTTTGTTTCCTCAGTACCCATGTAAAGCCAGATGCAAAAAGTGGTATCTGCATCTGAAATTCTTTTACAGAGCCCATTCTTCCCCTTTCTCTCCTTGGAAATTAATTAATTAATTTTTTTTTTCAGTTTGAAGTGCTTTCATGATTATTTGTTATGAATAAGGACATTCTCCTCTCATACATAATGACATCATGATTATACAAATTATTTAACATGAATCTCACATCTTTCTTTCCCCTCTGAGGTAAGTTCTCACTCTTGCAAAAGCTGACCTGGATTCACTATGTACTCTCACGGTGGTCTTGAACTAATGGAAATCCTTCGACCTCTGCCTGTCGAGTGCTGGAGTTAAAGGCATACACTCCATGCCTGGGAAATACTCACTTCTGAACCTTACCAATTGCCCTCCTGTATTCCATTTCCTTGTCTCTCTCTGTATGCTCCTTCAATCTGGAACAATTTTTGCCTTGGCTGTCCTGAGGAAACTTTGATACTTTTGAAAACTGCAAGCCTTGTTAATTTTGAAGAATACTTAATTTTCATTTGTCTGATTTTTTTCTTGACTCATTTTTGCATACTGGATCTGTCCATAGGTTAGGGGGTTATGAACTGTACAAGAGATAGCCAGTCCCCCCACCCCTTTGTGCCTTAGTTCTGAGGGGGGGGCAGTGTCTCTGAATAGTCTCCCCCTCCATGGCTCTTACATTCTTTCCATCCCCTAGTCAACTCAGTTCCCTGAGTCATAGTGGGTGAGTTTTAAGTCTGGTTTATTGTTGAGATCTTAAGTATCTCTGAACTTCTGCTTTGGTTTGTGTTGGGTATCATTGGTATCTGTCTCCATTGACTTTTCATGAGTTATTAGACTTGCTGTGGTGATTGGTCTTCAGTTTTTCTCCTCACTTTCTTATAGGTTTCATTTGGGCCCTGTGTGATAGGCCAGGGTGGTTCATCTCCTGCCAGGTTGTCAGCCATCATCCCATGTCTTGTTGGTGGAATTGGGTTATCCCCAGCTCCCTCACTACCTACTAAAAAATAGAAACAGTATCTCCATCAGACAATGAGATCAGTATATATTAAATGAGACAAACACTGCTATTTTAGAAAGATTCTAATGGGTGTAGCCTCTCTGTTGATCACTGGTAGTGGGAATTTCCCCTTGGAGCCTGAGTTCTTGGTCCCCATAGGATTTTGTCATGGATCCCAGTTCCAGTTAAGGGTTCCTTGTCACTGAGGAGATCTCTTAGTCAATCAGTAAACCATACATTACCCTCCTAGGTTTAATGCCACTATTGCACAGATGAGCATTTATTGACTTGCTGGTCTCTTCCATATAGCAGTGTGTTCAGCATTCTTGTGACACCTGTTTATATTGTATATCAGTGGTCTCTGCTTTCTCCAAATATCATTAACCAATTTCCCATGGTAGCTCATACCACACCTTCCAGTGCTACACATGCTACCATCTGGTAGCTGGTTACCATTCTGGATCTATCTGGTTCTCTTGGTGTTTGATGACACTCTGATTTTTTCAGTAATTTGTTGGGTCTTACCTTAGGCCTGGGGCAGGTATTAAAGAGCTTTGACAGAAGTCTGTCTCATTTGTGTACCTCATTGGTCTCTTTGATCTACAGCTCAGTGTGGGACGGAACCAATAACTGGGACAGGGAGATTCAGGCCTGAGCAATTATTCTTGAGGTTAGGCTTCCTCCCATTCTATTCATGGCCCCTCATACTAGGTGGTGCCCACAGCTTCCTCAGGAGCTTAGTGTCTTAAAGCTATGGTTTTATGGTGTCAGTTCTTTGTTTGTTTAGTTTACTGTATGAGTCCCCGCACACTCCCATCCCGCTAGTTATTTCAACCCCCTTATATAGTTTCTCAGTTCACTGATAAGTTTTCTTAATGTTCAGGGTTAACTTGGTTAGGAACCATATATGAGAGGGAATATGTGGCGCTTGACTCTCTTTTCTTGTGTGAGGTCACTAAGAATGATCTGGCCCCAGTCCATCCACTTTACTTTAAATGTCATTATGTCATTTTTCCTTTCAGCTGCATAGAATCCCATAGTGTATATATAACACATCTTGGATATCAATTTGTCCAGTGATGGGCATTTGGGTTGATTCTAATTTTTGCTCTTATGAATTTAGCTACAAGAAACATGGTTGAGAAAAATTTCCTGTGCTTCAGTGAGGAATCTGGTGGTAGATGCCCAGTAGAGGGATAGTTGGGTCCTCTGATAACTGTATATCCATCCTACTCAGGAGCCTCCACACTGCTTTCCATAGTGGCTGTATAAATTTGTAATCCCACCAGCAATGAATGAGGGTTCCTTCCCCCCCACCCTCACATCCTGACAAATATATTTTGTCCTTGACTTTTTTAATGATTGCCATTCTGACTGGAGTGAGGTAGAATCTCATTATTGCTTTTACTTGCACTTCCCTCATGATTAGCGACTTTGAACATTTTCATAAATTAGAGTAGGCTGTTTGTATTTCCTCCTATGAGAATTCCCTACTGAGTTCACTGCCACATTTTATGAGAGGACTTGATATTTATTATTTAACTTTTGAGTTCTTTGTAGGTTTTAGATATTAGTCCTCTGTCCATGGAAAAGCTGACATAAATTGTCTCCCTTTCTGATGATGGTCAATTGTCTTTGAGTGTGCTGTGTCTATAAAGAAGTTTTTTAGCTTGATGAGATCCCATTGGTTGGGTGGTTGTTGCACTTCCTGGTATACTAGAGATTTGTTCAGGAAGTTTTTGCCTACTCCTATCACATGTAGAATTCCTCCTATTTTTTTTTTCTAGGGTTTCAGAGTTTCAGGTCTGAATGTTGAGGTCTTTTACCCTTTTAAAGTTGAGTTTTATGCCCAATGAGAAGAGTGGACCTGGTTTTATTTTTTTACATATGTTTAGCCAATTTGTCCAGCAGCATTTGTTGAAGATGCTCTTTTCACCAGTCAACATTGTTGGCAACTTTGTTGAATATGAAGAAACTATAGTTGCTGGAGCTTAGGGCAGGGTCTACAATTCTGTTCCCTTGGTCTGTCTGTATGTTTTTATGCCATTACAATGATGTTTTTATTACTATGGCTTTGAAGTATATCTTTGGATCAGGTATGGTGATACTTCCTGATGAGCTTCTATTATTCAGGATAGTTTTGGATATCTGAATCCTTTTCCCCTTCCAAATAAATTTGGAGATTATTTTGTCTATGTCTGCAAAGAATGAAGCTGGTATTTTTATTGGAGTTTTATTGAATCTGTAAATAGCTTTTGGATGTAATGCCATTTTCAAAATATTAATTCTACCATTCCAGGAGCATGGGAAATCTTTCCTTATTTTCACATCTTCCTCAGTTTCCTTCTTGAGCCTTTTTACATTTTCATTTTACAAATCTTTCACATCTTTTGTTATTGTTATTACAAGGTATTTGATTTTTTTGAGGCTATTGAAATTGGAGCTATTTTGCTGATTTATTTTGCTTATGGCTATTGTTTGCATACAAGAAAACTACTGATTTTTGTCTATTTATTTGTATAGTGCCACTTTGCTAAAGGAATTTATCAGTTTCAGTAATTTAGTGCTACTCTCCTTTGGGTCTATTATGCATAGAATCGTGAAATCTGCAAAAAGTGATAGTTTCACTTCTTCCGTTTCAATTTGAATCCCTTTTATGTCTTTTTCCTGTTTTATTGCTTAGGCTAGGACTTCAAGCACTATGTTGAAGAGCAATGGTGATAGTGGACACACCAGTCTTGTTCCAGATTTTACTGTGAACTCAGTAAGTCTTTCCCCATTGAGTATGGTTTGGACTTAAGGAGTTTAGAGGTTAGTTGAGTTTTTTAGAGGCAACAAATGGAAGGGTCAATTTTTGTGATCCAGCCTACTAGCCTGTGTCTTTTCATGGGAGAGTTAAGACCATAAATATTGAAAGTCATAATTGTGAGGTTTGATTTAATCCCGCCATGGTCAAGTGTTTATGGGATTTGATGCCTCTGTTATTTTGATCTTGTATGTTTTTTCATCATAGCTGACCTCTTGAGGCTATTGAGGTTGGTTATTTGATTATTCTGTGTGGGATATTCCATGGAGTATTCTCTATAGCTTTGGATTTGTGTTCATATATTTGTAGAGCTGGTTGTCTTTTCATTTCCTCTGGGAACACTGTGGGTCATCACAGAGGAGTGTCGATCGTTCCCCTCCATGGCAGCAGACAGCAGCTGTGGGTCCCCGCACTGCTGCTTTCAGTCTGTGGCCAAGCTGGGAAGGATGCAGGGTGGTTCCCTGCTTATCCATGGAGCTGGGCCCACATGCAGGATGCAAGCCGGAGAGATACAAGAGAAAAACTCAGGACACAGCAGCCGTGGGTAGGACAGGCAGATATATGGTTTATTGTTTGTGGAAGGGTTATATTTATAGAAAGGAGAAGCCAGGAGAATTGGAGGCAGGGGGAGAGCAAGGGGATTGGTCCGGCAGTGTGGTAAGGCACCTCACGAGTGGATAGGTGGGGGTAGGTAACCTGTGAATGCCTAATTTGCATAAGTTGAGTGGCGGGAGGTGATTCTAGACATGGATTCTATGGTGATAGTTGCAGAGACAGTTGTCACCTGGAGCTGTCACCTATCGTCATTATTAAGGGTGGAGGGTGGGAAGCTCCTACCGGAATCTCAGTGCAGAGACCACCTGGGGCTTCAGCCTGCCTTAACTTCCCTTAACGCAATATCCTCTGTGCCCTTTCAGTAAAGTCCCACACTTGCTTTTATTATGAAATGTTTTCCTTTCTCTATCTATTATGAGGGATACTTTTGCTGAGTACATTAGTTTGGGTTGCAAACCATAGAGGTTTAGGCTTTTAAATACTACATTCCAAGCCCTACAAACTTTAATGGTTTTTAGAGAGAAATGTGATGTTACTCTGATGGGTATGCCTTCATATATAGTTGTTTGTTTTTCTCTTGCTGCTTTTAGAATTCTCTCTTTGCTTTCAATGTATAGGGTTTTCACTGTGATCTGTCTTGGAAAGTTTTTTCTTTAGTCCTGCATGTTTGATATTCTTTGAAGTTTCTGGATCTGAATCGAATTCTCTTTTGCAAGAATGGGGAAATTTTCTTCAATAATTTCCTTGAATATTATCTTTATGCCTTTTGCCTGAATTTCTTCCCCCTCTGTTATCCCCATGATCCAGAAGTTTGTTTGCTTAAGCATATCCCAATGTTCCCTCATATTTTGTTCACATGCTTTTTTGAACTTACCCAGGTTTTTTTATCCCAATCTCTTTCTTCTGCTTTGTCTTCCGTGTCTGAGATTCTATCTTTCAGGTTATTAACTCTGGTAGTGAGGGACTATAGAGATGTTTTAAATATCTCCATTTGATTTTGGTTTTCCAATACAGCTTTTTGCATTTTCTCCATCTCTTTGTTAAATTACATTTTCATTCCATAGTTTGTCTTACTTAATGCTTCCTGGTAATCTTTTTGCATTTGAGTATGTTTTTGTTTAGTTTACCAAGCTGATTCCTGAGATCCTCTGATTGTTGGTTTGTTCTTAACTCATTCACTGTTCTACCAAAGTCTGTCTGTTTTTCCTCAATTGTGTTAAGCCAGGTGGTGAAGTTTCTGAGTTGATTCTGTACATTTCCACTTACTTTATCAATTTTAAATATAATCCATTAATAATCTGGATATAGACACCACACACACGTTATCATCTCCTCCTGGGCTTGCATCTTGGCTATTTATTTGATATTTTTCATTGGGGACTTCCAGAGTGAGACTAGTGTACTTGGTGTGGGGCATTCAGCCTGTGATATTTTTCCATTGAGACCTGCCCATGTCCAGACAACAGATTGATTTTCCATGGGCCCTCTGCAGGGTCAGGGCCCAAGCAAGAGTTTGTGGTTAGGACTAGTGAGCTTTTGGCACATGCTCCATTTCTCTGTTCCCAGGCAATGTGGGGGGTGCTAAAACCTTCATCAGCAGGAGCAGGCTAGAGGGCTGGGCTCTCCAGAGGTCAGGATAGGTGAGTGAGGTCACCAGGCTCACCTTTGTTGAAGAGCAAAGGTACATCTCTCTACCCTGACCTCACCTAGGTTCAGGGGATCGGCAGTCTGGGTCTATAAGAGCAAGGGCTGTTGGGAGGCCAAAGCCAAGCTTATCCAGGCCTCACCAGGGGTCAGAGGGTTGATAGGCAGACTCCTGGATGCACAGGCTTTTCAGAAGCAAAGAGGTAGCTTGTTTACCTGCCCCAGGACAGGGTCATTGGTTGGCATCATGGAAATAACTGTTAGTTACAGAAGTATAATCTTATCATGAATCTGATGATCATTTTATTTTCTGTACTTTTTTCAAAATAAATAGGTGTTATATGTTTCAAATTCACCTATTTATTCTTTGTGTCCTTCTTCAGTTTTGTGAATGTAAATGTTATAGGAAAGTGGTTAGTACATAAAAGTTGCTTTATTAGTCAGAGGAATTTTCACTACTTACTGAAATATTTAAAATAATTTTTTTGCTCATTTTGAGGTTTGCTGTTCCTTAGACTTGGTCTCTGCAAGATGTCTTTTCCATACAATGACTTAGGCATTCATGCTTTTTCATTGTCCAGGTACTCCATATTGAATTTTGGTTCCATAGAGACAGAATATGCAAAATTATTCCATTTCTCAGAATCTGAAGTATTTTATATCAACTCCATCTACATCGTTTTGTTCATATGCATGACATGGCTACTTGAAATGCAAAGAAGGTTTGCAAGTGTGCACTTCCTTTGTCCTCCAGGAAAGGAAACTACACTAGAATACAACTAGCATGTTCTCTACAAAAATAAAGAGGGAGAATGTTCTCAGGAAGCCATCCAGCATGTCTTCCTTTATGCAAAATGTCTGTATCAGTAGTGTGGAGTTACTCTGAAACTTTGACTCAAGCAGAAAGGTCACTTAAGATGAGAAAAGTAAAGTTTGTGCAGAAAGGGGAAAAATTAACTCCAGTTAGCTAGTTTCCTTTCAAGATATAGCATGGGGAGGATTAAAGGGCAAAAATATCACTGTTACATAAATTATCATTGTATAGAAATAACCATGCTTAAAAATTAACCATTTTCTTTGTACTTGGGAAGTTGAAAGTAATGACCAAAAAAAAAAAAATGACTTAAAAAGTGACTGGATTAGCACAGTTTTAATTGCTCATGATTAGAATACAATTCTTTTATCCTTAATTATGAGACATCAAAGCACTGAAAAAAAATTAGGAGGCAAATATGCATGCAAGTCATGCTCTTATTCCAAGGAAGATAATTGTCTTCAGCATTCTTTGCATTGCTAAGAATAAGTAGATTACATCAGTAAAAAATCCAAATAAATTTTTATATTCTTGGTTCTCAACTATATTTCATTAATCTTCCCTACCTTGGGTGTAAGGATATAAATATTAGCCATAGTAATTTTTGTTTTTTTTCACATTCCAGAGTGAATCCTTAAGCATTCTTGAAATATTTGTTTTAAATGTGCAATATCTTCAAAAGTATAACTCTAGTGGTACATCCGCTGTAAGCTAAGTGGTATAGCATATATTTGTAAACCTGATAGATTATGCTAAGTACCATAATAATCAGTAGTTCTAGAACTCTAGGTCAATCGGTATAAATTCAAAAAATGCATGTACTAATTTTCTTGAATATTGGACATTTGAGTGGATCTTATTTCCATGAGAGATCTATAGAGGAGAACTTCTGGCTGTTGTTAGATCCACGGAGAGAAAATAGCACTGTATTTATGGTTTCCAACCTTATCTTGATGCCAGCCCTACAGAGAATCAGAAGGATCAGCGGAGGCCTGCTGCTCCTTGCTGACATGACTCTCCCTCTTGTCTCTATTTCTCTGTCTGTGACATAATAATTTCAAGCTAATTATCTACATTATTAATAGGAACAGTATCAAGATGTTTCATATCCTACCAGTGTCTTCACGTGACATTTATATTTCTAAAGAACTCAGAAGCTAATGAAAGTCTGGTGTGTTTTCATTCTAAAGAAACTTCATCTTTATTCAAAACCCCTTTGAAGTTGAAAAGGAACCAAGGAAAGTAAAGTACCAGGATTTCACACAAACAGTCTTTTGTTGTTGCAAAAACAAAACACAACAAAAACCACTGAGTTAACTGCCTCCTAAATTAGTACACTAAGAAATAAAGAATGATGCTCAAAAAGGCTATGCATTCTAGCCTTCAAACACAAGATACACTGGCTGAAAAGGTTTGAGAGGATTTGTTTAAAAAAAAAAAAGCTACCCCTCTTGAGAGGTTACTTGCCACTAATCCTCGAGGAGCTTTGTGCTGACTCAGTATTAGTACTTTCAGCCCTAATGAAGTATTTCCTCAGTCCTACAATACTACCATTGAACATGTGTGTATTTACACACACACACACACACATACAAATATGTATGTATAAACACACATAATTGTTGCCATCATTGTCTTTAGCTTTAAATATAAAGAGAATGTGACTTTTTTTTACATTGATGCTCTTTAATGACTTCAATCATATTTCAGTGAAAGTCTCATAGATATATGTGAATTCATAGTAATGATTAAATTTACATTCCCTCACAAGCAAGACAAATATAATTTAAAATTTACTTCTATAAACATTAACATATTAACTAAGATACTATCAAGTACAAATGCCAAAACATGATATTTTTTTAATGAAGATATAAATGGTAGTTTGAGGTGATTTAAAAGAGATTAGACTTTTAAAAACCTCGGAATGTAGTGTGAATAGAAATTAAGAGATGTGATTATAGAGGATAGGCTCAATGTATGGAAACGACACTCAAACTTGTACTCAGTTTACATGTCAAGAAGGTGTGCCTGACATGAATTTAAAACTTCTCTTTGTATATAATTTTGGTCATACCAAAATTAAGTAGCATCAAGCACAAACCAAAACCTTCATAAATAATGCAGGATTTGTTAAAGAGGAAAGGAACAGCAAAAACTAAATTAATGGAGGCATTACCACCCTCTGTACTGGGATGCCAAGCTTGCTAATCTCTAGAATCAACCAATGCATGACTGTGTCTTCCCTAAGAAATGAAATTGTAAGTCAGTGGGAAAATAGCATTACGGTGTAATTGAGCTTATGTTATTCCAAAAGGGTTTTGTTTTCTTTGCGTTCGCCAGACATCTGGATCAAACTGAAAATTTTGAAAATATCAACATCTTTACAAGTACAAAAGTTTGTCGCCATTATGATTCACATAAAATATTTGATTAAATCTAGTTTCATATCCCAAACGTATGTTCCAGCACTAGTCTTTTTAAGCTTTTGCTCCAGTCTTACAAGCTTAGGATGTTGTCTGACTTGGAATGTGAAATAATATATAATGGAAGCTTAGACTTGGAAGTGGTTAACATACTTTTAGCCAACTTCAACCTTTGTGACTAATAATTACAGCATATAAATAATTTGCTTTTCTAAATCATGTAACATTTGTGTCCAAGTGGTAAATCTCCTCTGTCTTACACAATAAATAGCCATTACTTTTTTCTCAACAAAATATCCATGAAGAGCAAAGTCATTTTTGTATGTGCATGTATCTCTGCACATATATATATATATATATATATATATATATATATATATATATATATATATATATATGTGCATGTGTGTGTGTTTAAAGAATGAATGTTTGTAAAGACATGCATACCAATACATGTATGTGGAACCACCAGATAGCCCTGGGTATCATCTTCAGATACTTTTTCCACCTGTTTATTTTTTTGGGACAGCATCACACAGAGTCCTGGAACTCACTAATTAATTAGATGTCCTGACTGGCCAATGAGATGCAGAGATCCCTCTGTCTCTGCCTCACAAGCAGTGAGATTACAAGCATGCACCAGCAGTCCAAACTTTTTAAAATGAGTACTGGGCATTCAACTCAGGTCCTTGTGCTTAATTGCTAAGCAACTTCCTCATTGAGTTATTTCCTAGCCCAAAGTCAATTAAATTTAAAATGGGATATTTGGGAGTAAAAGCCTCTTATATTTCTTATCATGGAACAGATTCATTGACATTCTACTGCTGGATTAATAGAGTAACAAGATGGAGATAAATTTTGGAAATATTTTTGAGGAAATTATTTACCCTGATTTTCCAATAATATACATCTGGAAGCACATAAAGTGTAGAATTCTTAAAATGTGGACTTCAGGGTACTAGAAGGTAGAATCCTGGTCATCAGCAGCTGGTGATAGGAGAAGTAGATGAACTTGTTTCAGAATTGACAAACCCAGTATTGCGGACAGCTTCACATTGCTGGGATGATCTTTTAAACCAGCCATGGTTTATAGGAGGAAGGAATGTTTTTCAAACTTAGAGAGCCATGGGATGTTCCATCTATGCAGGAAGAAGCTGGCTTCCCTTCATACATTCAACCAAAAAGAGAAACCTCCATCAGCCATCACCACAAGCAAGCAGGACCCTGTCCCCTTCCCCCCCACCATAAAGAAAAAAAAACACCTTTGGGCTGGATTCCAAGATCCACCCCAATGATATTCCAATGATACCTCCTCCAGCCAAAAAGATAGAGAATTAATTTATAAGCTTTAATAAAACACCCGAGTCTATCGAGGGGTATATTTTCAAACTACTACACTCACATATATTCTTATTTACCACAACTCAGGCATAATTTTATAATTACCACACTCAGGTATAACCTTAACTCCACACTCAGGTATTGAACCTTAACTCATTCAATTGTCTGTTCATCAAGCTGTTCATTTACATATTGTCAGTTAATCCTATCTTAATTACATAACACAAAACATATCAAATCACACTATTTCACACCTTCACTATATATTGTCTTTACATGTCAGTTGCACATTTAAACATTTTTAGAAACATAAAGTGTAATGAGAAGAGTGGAGAAAACTCAATTTTATGTTTGTATATTTTATTTCCATATTTTCTCAGAACAAATGATAGCCTGATAAGGTTTATGCTAGAATTTCCCATCTCTGAACTTATTATTCATTACCTTGGTTGTTCTCTCTTTTGAGAGACATATTCATCCCATACTTCCTTCCCACACTTGGATTCTAAGGCATATGGAGTGCAATACTGTGTTTTGGGGAGAGTCATATACTGAAGCCAAATACATTATTTTTTAGTAAAATGCACATGTAATAAGTGGTTGGCAACAAGGGCATAACAGACATGAAAAAAGAGATGTGTCTTGAAGCATACACATTAGCATTTTTATGAAAATTCACTTTTAAAATCCATTTTATGCAAAAATTATTTACTTTGAATATTTGTGTTAAAGTATGTGACTCATTTGATAGTAAGAAATTTATTAAGAACAGACCATGTCCAAATTTGGACTCTTTTCTTTTTGTGATATTTTTGTCATTGCACCATTTCAGTTAAACTGTTGCAAGACTCTTCCTTCCATTTATTTTCAAGGATGATGGCATTTATTTCATTTTCCTGGCTCAGCAAAATACAAATCCTAATGTCTATAAATCATCTCGGGAAGCAGAATTTTATGAGCTTCAAGGGAAGCTTGATCCCTTCAACTGAGGTACAAAGCTCCCTCTGCACCAGTGGAGTCCTATCAAGACCCAACCCGTAGTCACAGGGCAGGTGGGCCCCATGCTTCTCCTCCACATGTTTATTAGCATGTATGTTGCCAAGCCTCCTGCTGAAACCATTCCATGTTATGTTATACTGATGTTGTGCTTTGTTCTACATGGAAAATATTATCACTTTAATGAAATCTCTTGACATGATTTCAGCCAAGTAGCATAGCAAGACTCAATATCTTCTAAGGCAAAATCACATGGGAAGGCCAAAATGACACAAAGTAAACAAAGACTAACTCTTCTGACATGTAACTTGATCTCTGGTTATGTCCAGCCTAGGAGTCTTTGATTAATCTTTCCATAGATCCCTTATCATTAAAAGTTTTTTTTCCTGATTTGTTTTCTGGTTTTATTTTGTTTCTTTGGAGAAAGTGTCTGTTTTGAAGCTTTATTCCAGGTCGGCCTCAAAATCAACATCCCATGACCTCAATCCAAGCTCTGAGATTATAAATGTTTTCCTCTGTGCTCAGATGAAGTTATTTCCAGTGTAAGTGTGATAGTTTGAATAGATGTCCCCCAA
>PVHP010003105.1:54594-81847 GCA_004024765.1 Zapus hudsonius | reverse complement strand
TTTGTTTTGTTTTGTTTGAGGAAGGGTCTCACTCTAGCCCAGGTTGACCTGGAATTCACTATGTAGTCTCAGAGTGTCCTCGAACTCACGGAGATCCTCCTATCTCTGCCTCCTGAGTGTTTGGATTAGAGGCGTGTGTCACCACATTGTTGGTCCTTTTTTGTTGTTTTTGGTTTTTTGAACATTATTGGTCTTTTATTTTTATTTTTTGGTTTTTCAAGGTAGGGTCTCGCTCTAGTCCAGGCTGACCTGGAATTCACTATGTAGTCTCAGGGTGGCCTTGAACTCACGGCGATCCTCCTACCTCTGCCCTCCTGAGTGCTGGGATTAAAGGTGTGCTCCACGATGCTCGGCTCATTATTGGTCTTGACACTATCTCTCAAGAACATACATCCTGGTTTGGCACAGAGTAGACCTTCTGTGAGTATTTGTGGAATGGCTACAGCCTAGGTCTTTCATCCCAGATGATGTGTTTCCCCCCCCATGGGGGTGATAGAAAAATAGTTTACTTCAGTGCCCCCAGCCGATGGAGCTCCCTGGGGTTGGGAGGCCTGGGTTTGAGTGTACTGCCTGCCTGTCGTCGCTCACGGTCACACAAGAGAGAGCATCACTTCTCCACCAAATCCCACTGTGTGTCAATGAAGAACCTCTTGTCAACCAGTTGCTTTCCCACAGTTCAGGAAACAAGGCACTAAAATCCCTGGTGGTGCCCAGCTTTGACTCACTCCTCTCTGCCCACACACAGCTGAGGAACTCTGGCAAGAGCAGGACCACCGCATGCACTTGGAGAAAAGCCGGGCGTGGTGGCGCACGCCTTTCATCCCAGCACTTGGGAGGTGGAGGTAGGAGGATCATATGAGTTCAAGGCCACTCATAGTGAATTCCAAGTCAGCCTGGGCTGGAGCGAAACTCTACCTCAAAAAACCAATAAAATAACTCTGAGATCACCATCAAAGACCTGCAGGCTAAGATGGAGGAGATGGAGCAGCTGGCTCTGAAGAGAAGGAAGCGCACGATCATGAAGCTGGAAGCCAGGGGGAGAGCTGCACAGCCATCTGGCCCAGTGGGCTGCAGGAGTGCCTTTTGCCAAAAGCGTGTCCTGTGTTTGATGAGGGGTGGGTAATGCAAGTGCCAGGGTGAGAAAAAGCAAATGGGGACAACAGCTCTAACTCTGCTATCTCAGCATCTTCCCCCTCCTCCTGATTACCTTAATCCCTCTGAGTCTACTGTGATCCTTCCCCTTTATTCCTCACAGAAAACCCCGCAGAAGATGTTTTGTTTTATTTGAGACAGGATCTTGCTATGTAGCCCAGGCTGGGCTTGAACTCACTATCCTCCTGATTCATTCTCCAGAAGAGGGGTTTATAGGCATGCACCACTGTGCCTGGCTTTAGACTTTACTCCTGAGACATCAGTACCAAGAGTTGAAATGGTCCAGAAAAGTCAGTCACCTTAGCTAACTCCCTGACTCCTATCTTTTTCCAGAGAAGGAGTCTTGAAGTACAGAGGACAATGATTATCTGGTGACATGATGACCCACAAAAGGCAGAGCTCAACCTATTCTCCCATCCACGGCCCAGGCACTCACACCTGGGCAGGAGGAAAAGACATGTAACCATGATGTCCCCATCCAAGGCGCCTTGACCTCTGAAGTTCAAAAATATACATTTCCACTCAGCAAGAGGATCTCGAATTCCAGACCAAACTGGGCTAGCAGTGTAACGCTTTCTAATACATAAGTAAATAAATATGTAAAAAAAAAAACAAAAATAAATAAATAAATAAGCCCTCAACCTTTCTCTCATCTACGTTTTTCCACCTTCCTTTTCATTACAACCTTCTCTCATTCCCCCTCCTCCCCTCTCCATTAAAAAAGGAGAATAAAAAAGGAATAGAAGACTCAAAAAATTGGTAAGAATTTAAGTCTTTACCTATCTTTTACCAAAACTGTATTTCATAGATCTCTATAAAATTATCCTAGAGCTGAAGGCAGATAGCTCAGTGGTGGAGAGGTGAGGTCTAATACCTATATATAGCCAAAACCAAAATTATTTCTTAGAAATAATATAATGACTTTGAAGACTTTTTTTTGGGGGGGGGAATTGAGGTAGGGTCTCACTCTTACCAAGCTGACCTGGAATTCACTCTGTAGTCTCAGGGTGCCCTTGAACTCACACCAATCCTGTTACCTCTGCATACACGTTTAATTCCAACAGTAGGGAGGCAGAGATAGGAAAATTGATTGTCATGAGTTTGAAGCCACCCCAAGACTACATAGTGAATGCCAGGTCAGCCTGGGCCAGAGCAAGACCTGACCTTGAAAGAAAAAAGGAGGGAGGGAGGGAAGGAGAGGGGAGAGAGGAGGAGAGAGAGAGAGAATAACATTTTAAATTTCAAAAGTGCACCTTCCTTCAGCTGCACTGCTGTGTCTCTTTAGATCAGGAACTAGAGACAGAGCTGCATGGTGAGCAGAAACACTGCATTGAGACAGTCGAGATGCTGAGCAAGAAGGAGCCGCATCAAGAAGCTGGTCTTCCAGACTGAGGAGGACCACAAGACCAGCCAGAGCTTGGGGAGCTGGTGAAGCTGAAGAGCGAGCTGAAGGTCTGTAAGCAGCAGGTCTGCAAGCTGAAGGTCTGCAAGCAGATCTGCAAGCGGCAGGTAGAAGAGGGTGGGTACTTGCTATTCTGCCTACTATTCCAGCCCCAGTGCTTGCTTCTCAGCCCAGCTTCACCCCAGGGAAAGGATTAGGTATTGGCCCAACGGTGACTGAGAGCCAGCTGCCCATGACACTGTGTTCTCCAGGTCATGTGTGAAGGAAACCAGGTAAGAACCTATAAAAGGCAAAACTCCCCCTTAACTCACTTAACCACTGCAGGTGTGACCTAAACCTGGGAGGTATGGGCTGCATTGAGCTGCTTCCAAATGGTCTTGGTGGCTTCCAGCAAAACTAACTTCTCCCTCCCAGTCAAACTATTAGCAAAGACCTTCTCTCATTAGATCCTCCCAGTGTTAAGTAAGACTAGAAGGGTAAGGGTCTTCTTAGTCCATGTCTCAGACAAGGATCCAGACTCAGAGAGAATATTTATGTTAACAAGAGTCAGAGTCAAATGGTGGGCTGAGATGTAGCTCAGTGGTAGAACTCCTGCCTAAAATCTCCAGTGAGGGCCTGGGCTGTGGCTCAGTGGTAGAGCTCCTGCCTAGAATCCCCAGTGAGGGGCTGGGGTGTAGCTCAATGGTAGAGCACCTGCCTAGAATCCCCAGTGAGGGGCTGGGTTGTGGCTCAGTGGTAGAACTCCTGCCTAGAATCCCCAGTGAGGGGTTGGGGTGTGGCTCAGTGGTAGAGTGTCTGCCTACCATGCACAAACTTCTGAGTTCCCCTCCACAGCACCACAAACATGATTTTTTTTTTTTTTTTTTTTTTTTTTTTTGCTGAGCATGGTGCATGCCTTTAATCCCAGCAGAGGTAGGAGGATCACTGTGAGTTCAAAGCCAGCCTGGACTACAGAGTGAGTTCCAGGTCAGCCTGGTCTAGAGTGAGATCCTACCTCAAAAAATAATCAAATTAGGGCTGGAGAGATGGCTCAGCTGTTAGGGCACTTGCCTGTAAAGTAGGACCCAAGTTCAATTCCCCAGTACCCACATAAAGCCAGATGCACGAGGTGTGCATGCATCTGGAGTTCCTTTGCAGTGACTGAAGCCCTGCGTCTTCTCTCTGTCTCTGTCTCTGTCTCCCTCAAATAAGTAAAATAAAATATTTTCATAAATAAAAATGGTCAAATTATTAACCAATAGTTGTTTCAAATCTCACCTGTACACCATCCATTCCCTCAGGACTTAGTGACTAGCGTCATTTGTTTCTGGGCCCAACTCTTTGAGTCTCTCAGCCTCACATGTACCCAGGGCTCTTCCCAAAAGGTTCAGAAACAACCAGATGACAGAAACCTGCTTCTAACTAAAAAATCAACCAACCAACCAACAAATGTGACTCTAACCATAATAACTACGATGTTCTGGAAGACCAGGAGAAGAACCATGCATAACAGAAGTTGGGGAAAGTGCTGAACCTTCCATAGTGGATACCAATAGATAAAGCCTAAAACCACCAGCTACAGAGGCATCGGAAGCACGTTTTATTTAGAAATATGATGTTGCTGAGTGTGGTGGTGTATGTATCTTGAATTCCACCACTCAGGAGGCAGAGGTAGGAGGATGGCTGTGAGTCTGAGGCCAGCCTGGGACTATATAGTGAGTTCCAGGTGGTCAGCCTGAGCTAGACAAAGACCCTACCTCAAAGAGAGAGAGAGACTTGGGTACACCATGTCCAAGGAGAGTCTCTAAATACTCCAAACCTCATGCACAACCAGGTGGGTTTGCCATGAGGAAGCCTGAGAGCAGCACATGGTGCAAAGATGTCCAAGCCCCCCAGGCCTGCCTGCCCACAGGGACCTTTTCTCCCATACACTCTCTTTCTGTATCACCAAGGTGATTCAGAGCTTAGCAGCGGTCCGCTGTGAGGAAGGAAATATGAAAATGGGAAAATGGACCTATTCTGAGAATGTTTACAATGTTCACACCAGAGTCAGGTGCTGAAGAGCACAGACAGCTATGAGGGAAATGAAGGGTGTCATGTCCAGCCACAAGAGGAATTAAACCTAGCGTGGCTTCTCTGAGACCAGGCAAGCGTTTGGATAACAGTAACAATGGTTCTGTTTTAGCCAAGATCCTACATGTTCATGTCAACGACAGAAGAGGTAATAAATGTCTGTGACCTGGCTGTCCTCAAAAAGGACTCATCACATTGACGACTGTCCCAATCTAGTTTCAATAAAATCAACCTGAAAATAGCCAAGCTTGAATTTGCTATGAAGCTTGTTTTTGATAAAGAAATTTTGTTTCTCCACAACTTGCAAATCCAAAGGTGATTTTTATAATTGTCACTTGTCACTGTTCAGTTCTATCCTGATGGCCTGTTTCTGTTGGAAATCATAACCACTATGTGGTCTTGGTAAGGTTTCTTCCAAATCTTGAAAGAGCATGTCAGAGCCAGGTGTGCATTATAATGTAATCCCAGCACTTGGGAGGTGGAGGCAGTAGGATCAGGAGTTCAAGGCCAGTGTCCACATAAAATGAGTTCCAGGTGAGCCTGTTCGACATGAGACTCTGTGTCAAAAGTAAACAAACAGGGCTGGGGAGATAGGTCAGTAGTTAAGGCGCTTGTTGCAAAGCCTGTTCTGGGTTTGATTCCCCAGTACCCATGTCAAGCCAAATGCACAAAGTGGTGCATGCATCTGAAGTTCATTTGCAGCGGCAAGAGGCCCTGGTGTTCCCATTCTCTCCCTCTCTCTTCTCTTTTTCTCTCTCTACTTAAAAATAAATAAAAGTATTTTTTTTAAAAAATTAAACTCAGGTGTGGTGGTGGAGCACACCTTTAATCCTAGCACTCGGGAGGCAGAGGTAGGAGGATGGCTGTGAGTTCCAGGCCAGCCTGAGACTACATAGTGAGTTCCAGGTCAGCGTGGGCTAGAGTGAGACCCTATCTTGAAAAACTAAAAAATACATTAATTAGTTAATTAAATTAAAATAGCCAGCTGCGGTGGTGCATGGCTTTAATCCCAGCAGTCGGGAGGCTGAGGTAAGAGGATTGCCGTGAGTTTGAGGCTACAGAGTTCCAGGTCAGCCTGGACTGGAGTGAGACCTTGCCTCAAAAAAAGCCAAACAAACAGACAAACAGGGAGGGCTATGTCATAAGAATGAAGACAATCTAGGTTTCTTAAAGCCAGCAAGTTACAGAGCCCTCAGAGGCGTGCTGAGATCCATCCAGGCTAATATCCACGTGGCCCCATGTTCTGCCTCAGTGTCCCCCAGGATGTACAGTGGGAGGGTCGTCTCCCTGAGAACAGGCAGTTTTGAGTGGATGTTGTCCATTGCTGTATTTCAGCAACTAGAATGTGCCACCAGCGTGAACACAGTAAATAAGCATGACCAAATGGATGGCGGAACAAGCTGCTTCCTGGGGTAGTCCTTCTTGACATTTCCAGAAAGTTCTTTCTTAAAGTAATCTGAGACTTGGCCCCTGCTGGATATCACATGCTGTCTCTGGTTTGAACAGCCAGGGGCCTCCAGAACAACTTCTTTAATAGAAAACAATTTTCCCAGGCTCCCTAGAGTTTTCTCTCCTCTGTGCTGGCTGTCCAATCTTCCCCTGTGTGACAGGGCTTCTGTTATGGCCGTCCAATGCTCCTCAACCCTGTTCCTCACTTCCCTAGTGTTCAGAGAGTGTGGGGGGCTGGCGGTGCCACAGGGAGGGCTCCCTGCCATCTCACTACCCTCAGAACAATGGCTCTCTGGAAATGATGTCTTCCTTCTGACTTTGTTTGTTTGTTTTTTAATATTTTATTTATTCATTTTCAAGCAGAGAGAGAGAGAGAGAGAGAGAGAATATGCACCAGGGCCACCACCTTGTGGGTTGGGCGTATGTGGGTCCTGGGGAATTGAACCAGGGGCCTTAGGCACTGGAGGCAAGTGCCTTATCCGACGAGCCATCCCTCCAGCCCTTTCTTCTGACTTTTCACACACACTCTCTCTCCAGGCTGGGTATGATGGAGCTCAGTTGTAATCTCAGCACTCAGGAGGGTGAGGCTGGAGGATTTCATGTTTAAAGCCAGCCTGGGCTCCAGTTAAGAACCTGTCTCAAGACCAACTGCTTGAGAGAGTCTATTTCTTTAGGAAATTCCTCTCCAGCTTTCTTTCCCCAGGGGACACATCACCCTCACTGTGGTCCTCATCTCTGGGCAGATAGAGCCTAAGGGACTCTAACTAGACCAAATGTGGAGACACTGCCCTCTGGTGGTGGGGTCTCCTACTACTGCGTGTATTTTCCCTGAAGCATCAAATCACAGAATCTTGGAACTTATATTAGAAATTCAGGGTTGGGAGGAACATTTAGAGAGGTGTCTCTCAGCTCGTTAGAGATTCCTCTCATGAAACTCCTGAAAAAAGCTAGGCGTGGTGGCACACGCATTTAAACCCAGCACTCAGGAGGCAGAGGTAGGAGGATCACCATGAGTTCGAGGCCACCCTGAGACTACATAGTGAATTCCAGGTCATCCTGGGTTAGAGAGACCCTACCTTGAAAAAACAAAACAAAACAAAACAACAACAAAAAACCAGGTGTGGACTGGGGAGATGACACAGTGGATAAAGGCACTTGCTTGTAAAACCTTACATACAGTTCGGGCTCAATTCTCTAGTATCCACATAAAGCCCGATGCATAAAATGGCTCCTGCATCTGGAGTCCATTTGCAATGGTAAGAGGCCCTGGCACATCCTTTCTCTCTCTCTCTCTCTGCTTGCAAATACAATTTTGTTGTTCCAGGCTGACCTGGAATTCACTCTGTAGTCTCAGGGTGGCAATCCTCCTACCTCTGCCTCCGAGTGCTGGGATTAAAGGCATGCGCCACCATGCCCGGCTGCAAATACAAATTTTTTAAAAAAATATTTTATTTATTCATTTTCAAGCTGAGAAAGAGAGAGAGAGAGAGAGAGAGAGAGAGAGAGAGAGAGAGAGAGAGAGAGAAAGAAAGAACCAGGGCCACCGCCTTATGGTTCTGGCTTATGTGGGTCCTGGGGAATTGAACCCAGGTCCTTAGGCACTGTAGGCAAGTGCCTTAACTGCTGAGTCATCTCTCCAGCCCACAAATATATATATATTTTTTTCGAGGTAGGGTCTCGCTCTAGCCCAGGCTGACCTGGAATTCACTCTGCAGCCTCAGGTCCACAAATATTTTTTAAAAGTCCTCTTTAATGCTAAACAAGAATCAGTCAAGCTCTATCTGGTCCTTATTTTGTTCTAGTCTTCCTATCTGTGACCACCTGCATCTACTCCATACACGATAGTCAGACTGAGTTCCGCTTCCCCAGGACTGTGGGCTGGGTTTCCTCGAATGTAAAGCATTTGCCTCAGAGGAATGTGAAGTTTAAATAAGATAACTTGGCACAGATCCCATTATGCATGGCAATTAGACACTTGCCAACTTTCTTTGAACTTCTTCTGTAGGACTTCGGCACCTGTTTCCAGAGGGAACTTTGGCCTGAGCAACCATTCTCGTAGAGGACAGCTGTAGGCCTCTTATTGGAGAGACGAAAGGGACCCCCCCCATGAGGCTTTCACAGCACCGTTTCCTGTGGGATCCTCAGAGAACCCCAAAGCAGCTTCTCACTGTGCAGTGGGACAGGGTACAGATGAAGAAAGGTGCAGTGACTTGGCCAAGTTCATGATAGCAGAGCTGGCAAAGTCCCTTTAGTGTGATGATTCTGACTTAGTTGTTCTAAGAAAATGGGCTGCTAGGCATGGGGGTCCACATCTGTAATCCTAGCTACTTGGGAGGCTGAGGCAGGAGGGTAAATTCAAGATCTGCCACAGAAACCTGACAAGACCCTGTCTCAAGATGAAAAAAAATTTTTTTTTCAAGGGGCTAGGGATGTGGTTGTTAGAACACTTGTGTAGCATATATGAAGCCATGGATTCAATCCATAGTACAGAGAGAGAGAGAGAGAGGGAGGGAGGGAGGGAGGGAGGGAGGGAGAGAGAGAGAGAGAGAGAGAGAGAGAGAGAGAGAGAGAGAGAGAGAGAGAGAGAGAGAACATGGTGGTGCTCACTTACAATCCCAGCACGTAGGAGGTGGAGGAGGCAGGAGATGGGGAATTGAAGGTAATTTTCTAGTACACAATGCTTGAGACCAGTCTGGGCTATATGAGACCCTCCTCTATCCAAAGAAAGAAGGAAAAGAAAAGAAAAAGAGAGATACAATGAAGAAAGAACTCAGTGATGTGCATTCTTAAGGTGTAATTTCAAAATGAGTTGACATAAAGCACAATCTAATTATAGCCTTACAAAATAATGGCATTAATTAGAATCCTCAGTGTTCAGACTCCACGGTGACAGCATGTTCTGCAGAGAAAATGGACCAAAGTCTATTTAAATAGCTTCACTATGTGGTTTCAAGGATGCAAAACTTGCATCACTACTGTCTTCCTCCTCCTTGTACCTGGAAGCCAACCCTGCCATCCTTGAAAAGAACCTAGAAGGTTCTGAGCCTTTCTCTGAAGCATGCCCGTGGGTGTTGGCAGGAGTTAGGAAATCTTCACTAAAACTTCCAGTCCTCCCACCCACGAGCTATCAGGAATCAAGGCTGGAGATCTGTTGTGAGAAGGCCAAGCCCCAGTTATTGCCGAAGTCAAAGGGAACCTGCTGGCTCTATTCCTCCTGTGCCCAGGCTTAGGTAATAGAAATGTACTCTGTAGCTCTGCAACAATAAGTAGTTCCATAAAAGCTTTTCTCTACAGAGGTTTTAGAAATCAACTTCTATTATGATCAAAATACGCTATGTACATGTATGAGGACTGTCAATAAAAAAAAGTTTAGCCGGGCGTGGTGGCGCATGCCTTTAATCCCAGCACTTGGGATGCAGAGGTAGGAGGATCACCATGAGTTCAAGGCCACCCTGAGACTACCTAGTGAATTCCAGGTCAGCCTGGACTAGAGTGAGACCCTACCTTGAAAAAAAAATTTTTTTAAAGAAAACGAGAAAAAAAAAAGTTGAGAAGGGGTGGAGATACGGCTCAGGGGGGTAAGAGCTGTTTCCTCTTAAGCATGAGGGCCCAAGAGGGCCTGAAACCTTCTGAGCTTGATTCCCAGCTCTTACCCATGTAAGAAGCCTGTAACCCCAGTCCTCTGGGCTGGGCCTCACTGACTGAAAATGGAAGCTTTTCAGTCTGGTTGAGGAAAAGAATCTGTCTCAAGGAAATAAATGAATGAGTAAAGAGAACACCCAAAGTTCTCCTCTGGCCTCCACAGACGTATGGTATGGGGCACACACATATCACAACACATAGTGCACCACACATACTCTACACACACATACAGAGGTATACAAAAAAAAATTAAGTTAAAAAACCCTTAGAGGCTTTAGAGCCTGGTGGTGCACACCTTTAATCCCAGCACTCAGGAGGCAGAAGTAGGAGGATTGCTGTGAGTTGGATGCTAGCCTTTTGACTACAGTGAGTTCCAGGTCAGACTGAGCTAGAGTGAAATACTACAAACAAACAAAACAAAACCCTAGAGCCAGGCATGGAAGAGCCCACCTGTGTATTTCCAGTGCTTGGGAGGCAGAGACAAGAGGATCAGGAGTCCAGTGTCATTCAAGCAAGTCATAGCAAGTTTGAGGCCAGCCTGGGACACGTAAGATCCAGCCAGTCTCAAAACAGTAACAACAATCAAAATACAACTTCTAGACACAGGTAGGTAAACGGAGCATAGGGGGAGTGTGTTACACAGATGAGGTTTGAGGGCTTGAAAGGCCTCCATGGGTAGGCAACAAGAAAGGCACTCCAGGGCTTGGAAAGACGGCTTCATCGGAAGTGCTTGCCGTGTAAGTGTGAGAAGCGGAGTTTGGATTTCCCTGGGTGTGGAATCTGTTGTATCTGTAGAAACCCCAGTGCTTGGAAGAAAGAGACAAATGGATCCCTAAGCAAGCTGGCTAACTAGACTACCCTAGTCAGAATTTTAGGTATCATTTATTCGGGTGTTTTCAAATACAATTTGTTTTAGTCCCAGCACTTGGGAGGCAGAGGTAGGAGGATCGTTTTGAGTCTGAGGCCAGCCTGAGACTACAGAGTAAATTCCAGGTCAGCCTGGGCTACAGTGAGACCCTACCCTGAAAAACAAAAACAAACAAACAAAAAAAGGATTGGGCCAGGCGTGGTGGCACACGCCTTTAATCCCAGCACTCAGAAGGCAGAGGTAGGAGGATTGCTGTGAGTTCAAGGCCACCCTGAGACTACAGAGTGAATTCCAGGTCAGCCTGGACTAGAGTGAGACCCTACCTCGGAAAAAAAAAAAAGATTAAAAGCATGTTATTATAATAGTAATACTGATATCAGTTACGGTTATACAAGAAAATGTCCTCCTTCAGATATACATACGTAAGCAGTTAGTGAAAAGACATGATTTACAAATGGCTTAACAAATAATACTAACCATTGTTATTACTATTACATAGACATGTATGTAAACATATATGATATTTACAGCAAATGTGACAAAATAGTCACAATTAGTGAATCAGTCCATAACTATATAGACATCCAGTATACTATTCGTGTAACTTTTCTATAGATATGAAAAATTTATGAAATAAAAATACATAGGAAATAGATGTGATATGACTTGGCCACTAACCCCCTAAGAGCCAGTAATCAATCTGGGGTAGATGATGAACCCGGAATGAGAGGAGAGTAGAAAAGTCCAGAGCGGGGAGAATAGGTGTCATACATATTGAGTCATATTGAGTGAATGAGATGTTAGGTAGAGAATCTCAGTAGTAATCAGAAATGTCACAGGCCTGGGATGAAGTTAGACATGTCTGAGGGATGGCAGTTTATAGGTGGTATTGGTGGATGTCAGAAGCCTATGAGATCATATAAAGGGTGTGTAGGGGAGGAGGAAAAGTTACTTATTATTTAGAAAGAAAAAGAATGGGCACGCCACTGCCTCCTGCAGCTACAAATTCCAAGTGCATGCACCACTTCATGCCATCTGGTTTTCTGTGGGTACTGCAGAATCAAACCTGGGCTATCAGGCTTTGCAAGTAACCACTGAGCCATCTCTCCAGGTCCATGATTTAACATTTGTCCCTAGAAGCCAGGTGTGGTAGCACACGCCTTTAATCCCAGCACACGGGAGGCAGAGGTAGGAGACTCACCATGAGTTCAAGGCCACCCTGAAACAGCATAGTGAATTCCAGGTCAGTCTGGCCTAGAGTGAGACCCTACCTTGAAAAAAAAACAATTGTCCCTAGAAACATTCTCACACTGATTAACTTTTCCCCAGGTATAATTACCAGACTTTTGCAAATATCTTTGTTACGGGTTTTTTGGTGTTTTTAAAAAAATATTTGTCTTTGTTCATTTGTATGTGAGAGTGAGGAGAGAAAGGGAGAGGGAGAGAATATATATATATATGCATATATATATATGCATATATATATATATATATATATATATATATATATATATATGGGCATGCCAGAGCATCTTGCAGTGTTTGGCTTTACATGGGTTCTGGGGAATTGATTCCTGGCTGACAGGCTTTGCAAGCAAGTACCTCTAACCACTGAGCAATCTCCCCAGCCCTGTTGTGGTTTGAATGTCCCTCCCAGGCCCCTGTGCTTGGCTCCCAGCGGGTGGTACTGTTTTGAAAGGTGGTACTGTGTTTTGAAATGGAACCTTGGAGATGTGGGGCCCAGCTGGCTGAAGTAGTCCACTGGGGTGGGCCTTGAAGGTCACACCTGCCTGTGTCTGGTTTGTGTGCTTGGCTTCCTGGCTGCTGACAGGTGAACAAGTTCCTGCTGCCACACCTCCCTGACATGAAGGACTGAGACTTCCCTGAAACCCTAATCAAAATGAACTTTTCCCCCTTAAGTCGTTTTGTATTTTTGTCATGGTAACAAGTTACTAATACAATCAGCATTTAGGAAAGTGATAAAGAAGCCCAAATGCAGCATATAAAACAGGTGTATGCTATATGCTTCCATTGGAACTGCAGTCACCCCAGGTTAAACTATTCCTAAAAACAATCTCAGATTAGTCAAACAAAAAACAATAACAGGGCTGGAGAGATGGCTCAGCGGTTAAGGCACTTGCCTCCAGTGCCTAAGGCCCCCGGTTCAATTCTCCAGGACCCACATATGCCAGACTCTCTCTCTCTCTCTCTCTCTCTCTCTCTCTCTCTCTCTGCTTGAAAATGAATAAATAAAATAAAAAAAAAACAATAACATTTTATTTTGGAAAAAGAATGTATTCCCATGCTGTCCAAAAACAAATGTCTCTAAATACCACTAAAGCTCTCTTAAACAGTCCTATGAAACAATCTCCAATAAAACAATCCTCCAAGCAGTTCTATATAATATAAACAGTTAAATACTAATTACCTATTTAACACTTAATGAACGCCATAGTGATTATGTTTGTAAAAAGTACATGATGATATGCTATTTAATGAGAATTAAACACTCTCTGCTGGGTATGCTGCCTCACACCTGTAATCCCAATACTTGGGAGGCTGCAGTGGGAGCGTCCAGAGGTCAAAGCCAACTTGGGCTAAGTAGTGAGTTCAAGGTTAGCCCGGGGTATATAATGAACCTTTGTCTCAACCCTTCCAGAAAAAAAAATACATGGGACTGGAGAGATGGCTCAGTGGTTAAAGGTGTTTGCTTACAACAGCCTGATGGCCTGAGTTCAATTCCCCAGTATCACATAAAGCCAGATGCACAAAGTGGAGTATGTATCTGGAGTTTGTTTGCAGCAGCAGGAGACTCTGGTGCACCCCATACTCTATCTCTCTCTCTCTCTCACACACACACACACACACTCACACACTCTATCCTTCAAATATACATATTTATAAGCCGAAGTCTAGGACCTCCAAGAATATGTAGTCTTGATAAATGCCCATTTTTTCCCCTAGTGTGTGTATATGTGTGTGTGTGTGTGTGTGTGTGTGTGTGTGTGTGTGTGTGTGTGTTGGTAGGCAAGGACCTGACAGTATGCTAGGCAAATGTTCTACTGCTGAGCTTCATCACCAGCCCAGGAAAGGAATCCAGTCAGGATACTGAGAGCAACAGACCAATGGGAGTCACATGAACATATAAATTAGATAGATACACACTGCTCACATGGCGAGGAGGCTGGCAAATGTAGTCTGTCTGGAGGCTGGAATCGGCTGCTGAACGGAAGGGCGGATGTTCCCGTTCAAAAATCTGCCAGGCACAAAAATCATCTTTGAGTAAAGAGGGCTCAGCCTTTTGTTCTATGAAGGCCTCCCACTGCTTGCTTTGTTTCAACTTTGTGTTTTGTTTTATTTCAGACAAGATCTCGCTCCGTAGCCCTGGCTGAGCAAAGTCCGGCCTGGTTAAAACTTAGATGGGAGAAATAAGACAGCCCCCACCTGGTTCAACCCATGGTTTTCCAACTTCGTGATGGTACAAAAAGGACATGAATTCAGTAGAAACCATACTTCAAGTTTTGAATTTTATTTGAGGCCCACCTGAGACTACATAGTGAATTCCAGGTCAGCCTGGGCTGGAACGAGACTCAACCTCAAAAACACAACACAAAAAAATTTTGAATTTTAATCTTTCCAAAAGCTAGTGACACAGCGCAGTGAGCTAATGCTCTCAGCCAGCCCTGTGACCACAGGACTAATAGCCAATACTGGACTGTTTTGTTTTTTTTTTTGGTTTTTCGAGGTAGGGTCTCGCTCTAGTCCAGGCTGACCTGGAATTCACAATACTGGACTGGTTTTAATGATACATTTGATATGTCATGTGTACTTTGGTTTGCAGTATTTTAAATTTACAATGGGACTGTCTGAAAGTAATCCCCACTGTAAATCTAAGAGCCTCTGGACTTGACCTTTGATGAGGATTTATTAACCGTCTCGGGACTTGAATCTGAACCAAATCCCAATCCAATGAGTAAGGCAGGACCACCATGCACGGCTGTGCTCAGCCCCTCTTCCTCTCACTCGGCACTTCAAAGACAGCTGCGATGTTGAGTGTCCACAAAAGGCCCATGAGTTAAAGGACTGATCCCCAGGGGTCACTATTAGAAAGTGGATGCTTTAGGAGCTAGAGCCTAATAGCCATAGGGCCACATCCTTAGAAGGAGTTGTGGGACCCTGACCTCTTTTACTTTCTCGTTGGCTTCCTGGTCGTGAGGTTGGCGGTTTGTCATGCCAGTGCTCCCTGTCATGACCACCCAGTCTCAGTGCAGTGGGTCTGCCCAATCTGGCCCAGCCAAAATTAACCTTTCCTCCTTATAAATTAATGATGACACTGGTTTTGTTACAGTGACAGAAAGTTAATACACCACCTTCCCCATAACTAATAAGAAAAAAAAAAAAAGCAGGCTCTTGCTGGGCATGGTGACGCATACCTTTAAGCCTAGCACTCGGGAGGCAGAGGTAGGAGGATCGCCATGAGTTCGAGGCCAGCTTGAGACTACAGAGTGAATTGCAGGTCAGCCTGCGCTAGAGAGAGACCCTCCCTCAAAAAAAAAAAAAAAAACACAACAAAAAATTATATATATATAAAACTGAAATTTATAGATTAATTCATGCTATAGTCCTCCAACCTGATATTTGTTAATGGATTATGATTTTCTTTTGTGCTATAAGCATAAAAGTTCATGTAACCTTCCCAAGGGGGACCGTGTCTTTCATTCCTGGTTAGGTTCCATGTTCCTGGGCAACGCTCACTTAGGTTTGGCTTAGAATGAACTATTGCATGTAGTTCATTCGCTTTAAGGCCGTGTTTACTGCCCACAAGTTCAACGTGTAAACCACCACAGGGAAACAACAGAAGGCTGTGGTTTACCCACCAGTCGTGGGACCCGGATGTTCCTGCCAACTCTAAGGTAGCAGTTCCGGCTGGACATGAGGCTCATGTTAGTTCTCCGAAGTTGCCTCTGCACAGCAAGCACTCTGTGTTTCCAAGATGCCCAGTTCTTCCTTCTTCTTTCCTGCTTCCATCTGGGGAGCAGGATCGTGGGATGGATCCTGACGCAGGAAAGGCAGGGGAGACTCTTGGAAGTCGAGGTATTCCAGAGCGGTGCTCCAGGCAAGAGGCTGCCACAGGCCAAGTTCAAACCCAGACTCTCTCAAGAGTCCTGGGCTGGAGAGATGGCTTAGAGGTTAAGGCGCTTGCTTGCAGAGCCTAACGATCTGGGTTTGATTCCCCAGGACCCACGTACAGCCAGATGCACAACGTGGTGCATGCATCTGGAGTTTCTTTGCAGTGGCAAGAGGCCCTGGTGCACCCATATTACTCTCTCTCTCTCTCTCTCTCTCTCTCTCTCTCTCTCTCTCTATATATATATATATATATATATATATGGGAAATTTTAATTTTTTAAAATTATATATTTTTATATTTTATTTATGCATTTTCAAGCAGAGAGAGAGAGAATGCACCAGGGCCACCACCTTGTGGTTCTGGCTTATGTGGTCCTAGGGAATTGAACCCAGGGCCTTAGGCACTGGAGGCAAGTGCCTTAACCGCTGAGCCATCTCTCCAACCCGGAAATTTTAATTTTTAAAATTTTATTTGAGAGCACGTGTATGACAGAGGGGAGAGAGAGAGAGAGAGAGAGAGAGAGAGAGAGAGAGAGAGAGAATGGGTGCGCTAGGGCCTCCAGCCACTGCACACAAACTCCAAATGCAAGCACCACTTTGTGGATCCGGCTTAACATGGGCACTGAGGAATCGAACTCGGGTCCTTGGGCTTAGCAGGCAAGTGCCTCAACAGTTGAGCCATCTCTCCAGCCAAGGATTGTTTAAAAACAATATATTTATTTATTTGCAAGAAAAGAGAAAAAGACAGAGAGGCAGAGAATGGGCGCACCTGGACCTCCGGCCGCTGCAAAGGAACTCCGGCTGCATGCGCCACCTTGTGCATCTGGCTGTACGTGGGTCCTGGGGAATCGAGCTCGGGACATTAAGGTTTTTCAGGCAAGCGCCTGAACCACTGAGCCATCTCTCCAGCCCAGGAATTTCATTTATTTTTTATTATTATTTTCCCCAGGAAACATACCTTCACGGTTCCAGTACCTAGCGGTACCCTCCCCTCGGCAAACCCGAGCGTCCCGAGGTACGCGCATGCGTCCCACCGCCGCGCGGCGCACCGCGCATGCGCAGCGCCCACTTCCGGGATCTGTCAGCCGCTCCCCGTGGGGCTTCCCTCCTCCGCCCTGAGCCAGTTCGCGTCGACTGACCAGAGTCCGCGAATCCTTGGCTCGGAGCCCTCCGGACCGCCCCCAGACCCAGGTGAGTCCGCGGGGCCGGGCGTCCGCTCGCCGGCGGCTTCCTCCGCCCGACCCGGACCGGATGTGGGGCGCGGGGGCGGCGGGCCGGGCGCCTAGGCCGCGAGGGCCGGGGGAGCTCTCATCACAGTCCCTAGCATGGACGGTCACGAGGGACTGGCCGTCTCTTAATTAATAATTAATTAATTAGCCAAGGGGGGGGAGAGAGAAGGGCGCACCAGGGCCTCCAGCCGCTGCAGACGAGCTCCGGATGCGTGCGCCGCTTTGTGCCTCGATCTGGCTGTACACCGGCACTGGGGAATCGAACCCGGGTCCTCAGGCTTTGCAGACAAGCAAGCGCCTTGACCGCGAAGCCCTCTCTCCAGCCCCTGTTCATCTCTTTCACGCGTAGAATGTTTTCCCCAAATGGAGAAACCCATCTTTCGAGTTACCAACCTTAAGATTCCTCTTCTCCCCGTCCCCCTCCCCGCGCTGCCTCTGCACTTGCTGAAGTCCACGTTCCCATCCAGAAGCTGGTGCTTCGTGGGGGGACCTTGGGGAGGGGGCTCTGCTCTCCCTTTGTTTCATCATCTACAGTAAGGAAATTCTGGGGGGGGGGGTTCTGAGGGTCCAGTGAGGCCCACAGTAGCTGTTCAGTACGTAGCATAATAAAATGATAGCTGTGTTCAAGGCCACCCTGAGATTACAGAGTGAATTCCAGGTCAGCCTGGACTAGAGTGAGACCCTATCTCGAAAAACAAAAACAAAAAGATAGCTGTGATGGTTGCTTCTGAGTGTTCTTTGCGCGTCTGTCTTCCTTTCCTCTCTCCTCGGGCTTGAAGACCAGGATGGTTGTCATATTTATGATTCTGGTCTCTTCCTGATGGTTAATAACACTGTTGGGAACATGGTAGGCACTTAACAAATTGTAGCTTAGAAACTGATTAGAAAGCCATCTGTTCTCCTGCCGAGGCTTCGCTGTCTTCTACCTACTTTTCTTTTTTTTTTTTTAAAGAGAGAGAGAGAGAGAGAGAGAGCGCACGAGAGCGCACCAGGGCCACCACCTTGTGGGTCTGACTTATGTGGGTACTGGGGAATGGAACTTGGGGCCTTAGGCACTGGAGGCAAATGCCTTAACTGCTTAGCCATCTCTCCAGCCCTTCTACCTACTTTTCTGTACTTAGTCCCCAAATTACTGAAATGACCTCTCTCGTATGAGTTTTATTTAACTTTTTGATGTCATGTAGGCCCTAGGATTTCAGGCATCTGAAAACAGGTTATTGGTCTGGAGTATGTCTTTGCCCTCTTAAAGAGTGTGTCCGGCTGGGTGTGGTGGTGCATGCCTTTAATCCCAGCACTTGGGAGACAGAAGTAGGAGGATCCCCGTGAAAAATGTTGTAGGCTCATGCTTCATTCCTGAGGTTTCCCCATGTCTGACCACATAAGTGGGGATATCCTATTCCGTAGCTTATCCTGGTCTGAGGTTTTATTTCAGTGGTTTATAGATTAAACGGGACCAACATTGTTAATTTGGTAAGATTTTAATGGGTATAGCCTCTCTGTGAGCCCATGGTTAATGGGGGCTTCCCCTTGGAGACCAGGTTCTTGGTCTCCATAAGAATTTGGAGTCAGCCAGGTGTGGTGGTGAACGCCTTTAATCCCAGCACTCAGGAGGCAGAGGTAGGAGGATCGCCATGAGTTTGAGGCCACCCTGAGACTACATAGTGAATTCCAGGTCAGCCTGGGCTAGAGTGAGACCCTACCTCGAAAAACCAAAAAAAAAAAAAAGAAAAAAAAGAAAAAGAATTTGGAGTCTACATTGTGAATTCCAGGTCAGTTGGGCTAGATGAGACCCTACCTTGAAAAACTAAATAATAATAATAATAATAAATAAGTAAATCAAAGAGAAGAGTTGGTCTGACTGGCTGCTTCCTACTGCAGAGTATCTGGGTTCCTTCTCTGGTTCATCAGCTGCTCATAGTTGGAGGATTCTTTCGAAAAAAACTTCTTTGGAGAAGTGACAATATTTTTGTTTAAATAGCTAATCCTATGTTAAAACAATCCCTACATAAGGAAGTTTAGAATGGTCTTCCAGTAGAGCTGGGATGGACTGAAGCCTGTCTGAACACTGGCAGGGTGTGGTGACCTTGTTGGAGTACCTGGTGTTGCTGGGCTGGGTTGTGAGAGAGATTAGAAACTAGATGAATCACAGATCAGGGAATGGAAATTCCAACTTGCATGGATACTGTGGAGCTCTCGTGGAGTGGGCCAAGAATTGATAACATGGGGATGTGTACGTAGGAGGGTTCAAAGCCTGGGTCAGGGGAAAATGGGAACGGACAGGTCTAGTTTGTCTAGGCCCTGCACTGCATGTTTTCACATGTCATCTGATCCTCCTGCCACTGTGCTTGTGACATCTTCATAGATCTGCTCTGCGGATGAAAGATGACTTGCCCAGAGTCCCATTACTAGTATGTGTCAAAATCAAGATTCATCGGGGCATGGTGGTGCACATCTTTAATCCCAGCACTTGGGAGGCAGAGGTAGGAGGACCCTACCTTGAAAAACAAAACAAAACAAGGAAGGAAGGAAGGAAGGAAGGAAGGAAGGAAGGAAGGAAGGAAGGAAGGAAGGAAGGAAGGAAGGAAGGAAGGAAGGAAAATCAAGATTCAAACCCACAAGAACTCATGGCTAACCATACATCTTAGCCATCTCCATCACACCCTCCGAGGCTCAGGTCACTCGGTGAGCTGCCTTTACAGCGCTGCCTTCCAGACACAAAGTGGCCTTGATATTCATGACCTCACAGTGACTGATACTGCTACACAAGAGCGGCATGATAGAAGGAAAAATGAGGACATCAGATAGAAGAGTGTCTTATTGAAAAGAAGGGATTCAGTGGAGGGGGGTTTGGGAGGGGGGAGAAGGGGAGTCTTGAGAGGATTATGATCATGGTATATTGTCTATATTTATGGAAGTTGTCAATAAAAAGTTAAAGAATGACTCACTGGCGCTTTTAATCCCAGCACTAGAAAAGCAGAGGTAGGAGAATTGCTTTGAGTTTGAGGCCACCCTGAGACTACATAGTGCATTCCAGGTCACTCTGGGCTAGAGCTTGAAAAACCAAAAAGAAAAAAAAAAAGAATGACTCTTCTTGTCTGGTAGCACCATCATATTTGTGATGAGATATTTTTATTTTTTGTATTTTATTTATTTCTAAGGAGAGAGAGAGTGCACATGGGCACACCAGGGCCTCCAATCACTGGAAACATACTCCAGCTGCATGTACCACTTTGTGCATCTGGCAAGCGCCTAAACCACCAAGCCATCTCTCTCCAGCCTGACAGGATATTATTTTGAGTAACCCTGAGTATAACTTGTGTGTGACAAAACAATTTGGGGTGAGCATCAGGTATCAGAAATACAGAGACCAGTGAGACTCTGGAATCTGGAAGGTTTTTGTTTTAGTTTGGTTTGTTTTAAAATTTTATTTTTTGGAGGTTTTTCTTTTTTATTTATTTCTAAGCAGAGAGAGATAGAAGAGAGACAGAATAGGTGCCCCAGGGCTTCCTGCCACTGCATATGAACTCCAGGTGCATGCACCACTTTGTGCATCTGGCTTTACTTGGGTACTGAGGAATCACGCCTGGCTCTGGCTTGGACATTTTTAAAAAACAAGTAAGGGGCTGGGGAGATGGCTCAGTGGTTTTAAGGCACTTGCTTGCAAAGCCTGCCAGCCTGGATTCAGTTCTCCAGCAACCATTGGCACAAAGTGGCGCATGCATCTGTGACCCCAATGTGCCTGTGACCATAGGAGGTGGGACCAAGAGAGTCCAAAGGCCAGACCACCCTGTTTGCAGTCTAGTAGTGCATTTGCAGTAACAAGATGCCGTATGTGCATGCACATGCACACACAGAAATAAAGCAAATACAGTTAATTTTTTAAATAAAAAGCAACTCAATCTTACTTGAAATAATGCAATTAAAAATTTCCATCTGGAGTTTGCAATGTGCAAAGGTGTGTACTGTAAAAATAAATTGATAAATATCCAATTAGACTCTTTATTTATAAGTTGCCGTTTGTGTTCTAGAACATGTAAAAGAAAAGTAATGATTTTATTGTCTTTATTTTGCTGTTCTGTATTGAGATGGTTCCTTGTAGTTCAGGCTGGTCTTATACACACTGTGTAGTTGTGAATGACATCGAACTATAGATATGTGTCACCACACCCAGCTCAGTACCTTCACTCCTAGAATAGAATGTGAAGCCTTGGTAGTTCTGTGACAATTGAAGACAGCAGATGTTTTTCTTTGGGGTACACTTACATCTCTGTGACCTTTGGGGTGCTCTACAGAAGGTGTGCTCCTGTTTTCAGGGGCACTTACTTCTGCTCTGTCAGGTTGCACTTTGGTTGTTTGCTTCATGACCTCTGGTGGCTCTTCCATTCATTTCCTTCTGAAATCAGAATTCCTCTCTCTGGGTATGAAGGTACATACCTTAGCGCATGGACAGCTAAGGCAGGAGGATTGTGAGTTGGCCAGTGACCGGCTTGTGTGTGCTACAGTGAGACATTATCTCAGGAAGAGAAAAAAAAAAAAAAGACATTCTGACATTTCAAACCCATCTCTGTACCTCTAAAAGTTGAGTTATTTCCTACGTGCGATAGATAAGACCATTATCCTAAATAGGAAAATAATTCCATGATGTTAATATAGCACCTCATTCAAATTCATATTCCCTGGGTACTTGGGAAGCAGGGTAGGAGGATCACTATGAGTTTGAGACCACCCTGAGACTACATAGTGAATTCCAGGTCACCCTGAGCTAGAGCTAGAACCTGGAAACCTGGGAAAAATAAAATCACATTTCCTTGTTATACAACATGTGCCTTTATGTATTTATGCGGGTTTTTTTTTTTTGTTTTTTTTTTTTTGAGGCAGGGTCTCACTCTAGCCCAGGCTGACCTGTAACTCACTCCGTAGTCTCAGGCTGGCCTCAAATTTACAGTGACTTTTCTACCTCTGCCTCCTGAGTGCTGGTATTAAAGGTGTGCACCACCATGCCCAGCCTTTTTTTTTTTTTTTTTTGAGATAGTCTCACTCTAGCCCAGGATAGCCTGGGACTCACTCTATTGCCCAGGCTGGTCTTGGATTTAAATTTGTCCTACCTTGGTCTTCCAAGTGCTGGGACTATAGGAGTAAGACACCACACCCAGCTTTTTATGGTTATTTAAAAACTGCTTATAGTCAACTTCCTTTATGGAACTTGGTTTTCATAGTTCTTTTAAAATCTAGGATGGGGCTGGAGAGATGGGTCAGTGGTTAACACACTTGCCTGCAAAGCCTAAGGACCCAGGTTTGATTCCCCAAGAACCCATGTAAGGTCAGATGCACAAGGGTTGGCACATGTGTCTGGAGTTCATGTGCAGTGGCTAGAGGTCCTGGCACATCCATTCTGCCTCTTTCTTCCCCTACCCCCTCTCAAGTAAGTAAATATATATATATATACATATGTATATGTGTATATATATATATATATATATATATATATATATATATATATATATATATATTTTAATCTAGTATGAACTCACAGTCCTTCTGCCTCTGCCTCCTGAGCGCTGGGATTACAGGTGTGTGCACCATACCCAGCCCATGTTGCCTTTAACAATGTGTGTGTGTGGGGGGGAGACCAGAGGACAATCTCAAGTGTCATTCCTCAGGTGCTGTCCACTTTTGTATATTCATTTTTTTTTAAAATAGTTTCTCACTGGCCTGGAACTTGCCAGGTAGGCTAGACTGACTGGCCAGCAAGCTCTAGGAATCCCTCTCTCTCTGTCTCCCCAGCACCGGATTACAATTACAACTCAGGTCCTCATGCTTGCAAGGCAAGCACTTTATGGCTGAGCTACTTACCTCCTCAGTTCTCCTCCCCATTGCCATTTTTGAAATAGTCCTGGCAGGTTCTGTAGGCGGGCTTACATAAGGTTTTAACTGTTTCTTGTTTGTGTTGCTTAGCTAATTCTTCTTTGTAAAATATTTATTTGAGAGAGAGACAGAGAGAGAGAGAAAGAGAGAGAGAGAGAGAGAGAGAGAGAGAGAGAGAGAGAGAGAGAGAGAGCGAGCGCATATGCCAGGGCCTCTAGCCACTGCAAATGAACTCCAGATGCATGTGCCACCTTGTGCATCTGGCTTTGCATGGATACTGGGGAATAGAAACCCAGGTCCTTAGGCCTTGCAGGCAAGCACCTTAACCACTGAGCTATCTCTCTAGCCCTTCCTCTCCCCTTTATTTCCCATAAAGGAGATCTGGCATTCACAGGTGAGTTGATCATCATGTAAACTTATCTAAGGCAGTAATACCATCATTCTTCTGCATTCTTCTTTGTTGGGCCTCAAACCCTCTGGACCACTCTAGCCAGCACATACCACCAAGCTACATCCCTGGCCCTTTAGACCATGATTATTAATAGTGCCCCTCCTTTGCTCTCATGTGTACCCTGTGAGGATGATACATTAAGTCACTATTTATAAATGATGATGTGCACATTGTGTTTACTCCCTTCAGAAGGCCTATCAGGTCAGATTGTCCCACTGTTTATAATACGAGGTTGGATCACTTAATTAAGGTGATGACTGGCAGATTTCTTTATTCTAAAAGTCCCCTTTGTAACTAGTAAGTACTATGTAGAATGATAATTTGAGAGTGTGAATACCCTGTTCCCTCACAATCTTAAGTCTATGACTTTAGTGTACATTGATGATCCTTGACAGAGTAAATTTGGCATTGGTGGGTCCAGTGCTAGTTCTGTTAAAATGATTGCACTCTGACAGTAAGATTGTGTTATTCATCCTCCATTAGTTCAGGGTCTTCAGACAGCTTCAATACTAGTCTAGTCTGCCATTTTAAGTGCTTTTTTCCTGTTGCTCATTACAGCTTTCTGTGCTTTGAAAACACTAAGAATCATGTCCCTGCATCAGTTTTTACTAGAGCCAATCACCTGCCATGCCTGGAACAGGGATCGGACCCGTAAGTATGCTGCTTTTCCACGCCTCTTAGAGGTTAGCCAAGCACTCTGTCCCTGGGCTACATCCCCAACCTTTTTTTTTTTGTGTGTGTGTTGCTGTTGTTGTTTTAATTTTATGTTTGTTTTTTTTCCTAGTCAGCAGCTCACTGTAGCCCAGGCTGGCCTTGAACTCACTGTGATTCTTCTATCTCAGCCTCCCAAGTGCTGGCATTAAAGGTCTGTGGTACCACACTTAGCTTTTTTTCTCTACATTTAAAATATATTGTTTATTTATTTGAGAGAAAGACCCACAGAGAGAAAGAGGGTGTGTATAGGCACACCAGGGCCTCTTGCAGCTGCAAATATACTCCAGAGACATGTGCCTCTGTGCATCTGGCTTTATGTGGGTACTAGTGAATCACACTGGGTCATCAGGCTTTGCAAGCAAGCATCTTTAACTGCTGAGCCATCTCTCCAGCCCATCCTTACATTTTTGATACATTTCACACGTAGACATTTTTAAGATTCATATATTTCAGTGTTGAATATGAGTGTGTGCGTGCATGTGCGTGCATGTGTGTGTATACATATATTTGTGGGTTTTAGTATATTTATTGAGTTAGGCAATAATCATTTTTATCTAATTTCAGGATCCAGATGGAGCATTCCTAAAGTTGCAGATTGAAATTGAAATGCTTGGAAATCCAAAACTTTTTATAGCCCAAGCTGGTGACAAACTCACTGTGATCCTCTTGCCTCAGCCTCCCGAATGCTGGGATTATAGGTGTGCACCACCACACCTGGCTCACGATTAAGTTTTTCTGGTAAACTAGTGATTTTCACCCACCAACCTAACCCAAGCCCATGATAGTCTAGGCTGTTTTCAATGTTTCAGAATATCTGACAGGAATAAGTATTTGTTGGAGATGAGACTGGCTCAGTGCTTAAAGATGTTGGCTTGCAAAGCCTGGTGACCTGGGTTTGATACCACAGCCACCCATGTAAAGCCAGACAGGCATTTATTTGCAGTGACAAGAAACCCTGATGTACCCATAAAGTATACACACACACACATACACACTAATAAATAAAAATATTGTTTGACAGGTGTGGTGGCACACACCTTTTATCCCAGCACTTGGGAAGCAGAGGTAGGAGGATCGCCATGAGTTCAACAGAGTGAATTCTAGGTCAGCCTGAGCTAGATTGAAATCCTACCTTTAAAAAAATTATTTTTTAATAAGGAATAAGTACTTCCTACTAATGTTGCACAGGTGAACTAAAATCCCAATATTTTACTGTGCTGAATATATTAACATTATTTATTTCTTCTTATAAATCTTTAGTTGACAGCTGTATATATCTCTGGGAAAATTATTTGTTTTTTGTTTTTTTCGAGGTAGGGTCTCGCTCTAGCCCAGACTGATCTGGAATTCACTCTGTAGTCTCAGGCTGGCCTCGAACTCACAGCGATCCTCCTACCTCTGCCTCCCGAGTGCTGGGATTAAAGGCGTGCGCCACCATGCCTGGCTTGGGAAAATTAATTTTTAAAGTTGGCTTTTCTACAAAACATTTAAAAGTATAGTGTCCAATAAAGGTAAAAATAATAAAAAGATAGCGGGCATGGTGGAGGTGCTCTGTAATCCCAGCATTTGGGAAGCAGCAGCAGGAGGATTGTCAGTTTAAGGCCAGCCTCAGCTTCCTAGCATGTTCCAGGCCAGTCTAAGTCTCATAGCAAAATCCTTGTATCACTCAAGAAATGAGCAAATAGATGAAAGCTTTGCTCACGAGCACTAATAATAATGTTACTCTTCAGGGCCGAATTTCAGAACCACTTTCCCGTTTTGACAAGGTCTCACAGCAGAGCCCTGGCTGGCCTTGAATTCACTGTGTAGACCAGGTGGACTCACACTTGGAGCAGTCCTACTTTTGCCTCTCTGAGTGCTGGGATTACAAGTGTGCACTACGACACCCAGCCCAGGAACCACTTTTTATTTAAAAACAACTTTCCTAGAGTCCGGAATGGTGCGGTTCACATCTATAAACCCAGCAATCGGGGGCTGAGGCAGGTCGATAGCCATGAATTCAAGCTCAGCCTGGTCTACATAATGAGTTCAAGATAATGAATCTCAAAAAGCCTTTCCATTTCTTCTAATTAAAATGATGATCAGGTGTTGGGGGTGGCTCATGAGTCTCCAAGCCTTCTTACGGGTTTATATGCAGTTTAATGGCTGCTGGGGGGGGCACATTTTCTGCTCTGGTATAGCAACAGTGAGTTGCCTTGCTCCAGTAAATAATCCCCTATCCATGCTCCTGTCCCCGCAACACAAAAGATATGAAAGTAGAAGGGGAAGAGGAAGAAGTGGGAGGCAGGCGAGAGGGGGGAAATGGTGGGTGAATGTGATCATGTTATATATACATGAAGATGTTAAAATGAAACACATTGTTATGTATAATTGAACATATGCTAATGAAAACATTTTTAAAAAGCCAGATGTTAATAAGTGTACTGATTTCTTTCTCCAGAGATTGCCCTCAGCCCCAATAATCACGAAGTACACATCTACAAGAAGAACGGGAGCCAGTGGGTGAAAGCTCATGAGCTCAAGGAACATAACGGACACATCACAGGTAAAGCAGCTGTGGGCTCAGTGTGTATCTCTGTGTGAATGACAAGCCTCATGAAGTAAGTGGGTCAAAACATTTCAACCGGGGCAGCATTTTCTGAGTTTCCTGGATGGACAGTTTGAGAGAATAATGATCCTAACTGATAGTGCTTCTTGTGGCCCAGCCAGCGCACAGCACACTGGTGTGTGGAAAGCTCTGAGCCTACTCTGTAGACAGAGGATTAAGCATAAAAATCAAAAAGACTGTGAAAATGTGAACCAAACTATGTTCCTACGTGCCATGGGATGGTGTTTTCCAAAAGGTTCCTTGGTGTTTTTAAAGTATTTTTTTTAGCCTTGTGTGGTGGCACATGCCTTTACTCCCAGTACTCAGAGGCTACAGAGGTAGGAGGATCATCATGAGTTCAAGGCTACCTTGAGACTACATAGTAAATGCCAGGTCAGCCTGTGCTAGAGCAAGACCCTACCTCGAAAAACAAAACAAAAACCCAACAATTTTATTTGAGAGAAAGAGAGAATGGGCACGCCAGGGCCTCTTGCCACTGCAAATGAACTCCAGGTGTATATATCACTTTGTATGTCTGGTTTTCCATGGATATTAGGGGATAGAACCCAGATTGGCCGTCTTTGCAAGCAAGTGTCTTTAATTGCTGAACCATCTCTCTAGTCACTCTGTGTTATTTTTATCTTTATTTTTTGTTGGTTTTTTGAGGTAGGGTCTCACCCTAGCCCAGGCTGACCTGGAATTCACTATGTAG
>PVHP010003105.1:0-54494 GCA_004024765.1 Zapus hudsonius | reverse complement strand
AGAGTGGGCTGGAGAGATGGCTCAGCGGTTAAGACACTTGCCTCCAGTGCCTAAGGCCCTGGGTTCAATTCCCCAGGACCCACATAAGCCTGACCCACAAGGTGGTGGCCCTGGTGCATTCTGTCTGTCTGTCTCTCTCTCTCTCTCTTATCTCTCTGCTTGAAAATGAATAAACAAAATATTTAAAAAAAAAAAAGAAAGAAAATCTTCAGAGTATTGAAACAAAACAGAAGTAATATAACAAACCTCCATATCAGGACAGTAACTGCTTTTCTCCTATACCAGGAAATAATCTTTTTCTTATGTCCAAACATTTAAGAACTAGGATACAATAAAGAAAGGGACAACATTCCCTCTCACCAGTAGACGCCTTTCCTCTCCCCTACAGGGTTGTCTATGATTTGATATGACATCATCCTACCTTAAGTTTAATATTTTACATACATGTTTATATATTTATAAGCAGTCTTCAGTACTGTCAGTATTTTTACATTCTAAGTGACACCCTATCATTCATCCTGTAGCTTTTACATTTGACATTGTTTCTCAGAGGTATTTATATTTAGGTGTCCAGGTCAAATTTATTCCTTTTAACTGCTGTTTAGCATTTCACACTGTTTTTGTCCAGTGCTGGGGTTAGAACTCAGGGCCTTGTACATACAAGGCAAGTGCTCTACCACTGGGCTATACTCCCAACCTTTTCATGCTTCTTTTTTACCCTATTTCCTGCCAGAGTAGTTTGCTTAGTCACTTGGCTTTGAACAATGTGGCCAAGCAGATCAGAATGTACTCTTGATTATTCTTGTGCTATTCTTGCCTGTGCTAGGGATTATAGTTCAGTGGACGACAGCTTGCTTAGCATGCATGAGCCCCTGGGTTCCATCCCCAGCACAGTAGAACAAGACCAAAATACCCTTATTCTCTATAATTTCTTTCATCTTCGTCATCTCATGTAGCTCAGGCTGACTTCAAACTCCCTATGTGATAGTTGAAGCTGACTTTGAACTTTTTTAAGACTACTTTTATTTATTTGCAAGGGGGGTGGGTGGGAGGGAGGGTGCTCCTGAGCCTCTTGCTGCTGCACATGAACTCTAGATACAGGCACCACTTTGTGCATGGGTACTAAGGAATTGAACCAGGCCTGGCAGGCTTTTCAGCCAATTTCCTTTAACCACTGTGCTATTTCCTACCCTGACTTTGAACTTTTGATCCTCCAGGCTCTACCTCCCAAGTGGTGGGATTATAGATATGTAGCCCCACACCTGGCTCTATAACTTTTCAAGTACTAATCCCTACTGCTATCTTGGATTTTCCCTATCTCCAAAATGACATTTGCATTTAAACAGGACTTATTAGCAGACTTGGTGTTGCACACCTATGTCCCATCTCTTGGGAGGCAGAGCCAGGAGGATTCAGACTTCAAGGTTATCTTTAGCTACATAGCAAGTTTGAGATCAGTCTGCTGAGTAACATGAGACCCTTGGGGGGTGCTGGGAGAAAAGAAAAGGCAGAACTTATGCTCATTTTTTTACCTTCTAGTTAACATTGATTAGTTTTAAAATACCCTTGCCCAAATCATGGAAAAATATTCAGAGTATTTTGATGTTCTGTGTCTTTCAGAAAGTGTCCTATATTCTCCAGCAAAGTCCATGACCACCCTTTTTTTTTTATTTTTTTAAAAATATTTTATTTATTCATTTTCAAACAGAGAGATACAGAGAGAGAGAGAGAGAGAGAGAGAGAGAGAGAGAGAGAGCGAGCACACCAGGGCCACCACCTTGTGGGTCTGGTTTATGTGGGTCCTGGAGAATTGAACCCAGGGCCTTAGGCACTGGAGGCAAGTGCCTTAACCGCTGAGCCATCTCTCCAGCCCCCATGACCACCCTTTTTGCTTTTACCAAATGATTTGTAAATGGGGAGCCGAGTGTATTGCCAAATATGTCATTTCTATATTTGTTGCCATTGCTTTCCCACAACCATGTTTCTGTTAGGTTTGACCTGTTATGTCTCTTTGCCAATGGCTGTATGACCTAAGAATAAGGACACTTTGACTTAAATTGGAATTTTAGCACTAAGAAATATATTTTTAAAAACATATATTTTGTTTATTTGAGAGAGAAAGAGACAAACAGAGAGTATGGATGCACCAGAGCTTCCTGACACTGCAAATGATCTACAGATACATGTGCCACTTTGTGCATCTGGCTTTACATGAGTACTGGGGAATTGAACCCAGGCTGTCAGGCTTTGCATGCAAGTGCCTTAACTTCGGAGCCATCTCTCCAGCCCAAGAAATACTTTTTAGGGCTGAAGAGATGGCTCAGCGGATAAGGCACTAGCTTCCAGTGCCTAAGGCCCTGGGTTCAATTCCCCGGGACCCACATAAACCAGATGTACAAGGAGGCAGCCCTGGCTTTCTCTCTCTCTCTCTCTCTTTCTCTCTGCTTGAAAATGAATAAATAAAATATTTTAAAAAAAGAAATACTTTTTAAAAAGCTAAGATGAACAACCCTGCACCCCAAAATATAGCAAAATTAAAAATGTAAACTATTCATGACCTTTTTCCTCACTTCTTTTGGGGTTCCTTGAACTTGGGCTAGTTTTCTGTCTACATATTCAAACAGCATTTTTTAGATTAAAAAAACCCTTATAGGACAAATCTAAATATAACTGTGCCAGGAGACCAAGGATTAGACATGTTTTCCTAGAAAGAGGAACTACAGGAGGAAAAGAATCCTAGATCAAACAAAAACTAGCCAGTACTACAGAGAGCAGTATGGCAGATAGCAGAGTTCTAAGTAGTTTCTGACTTTGTTCTTTTATGTTATTTGTTCAAACCCTCCCCCCAATTAAAAAAAAAAAAAACACCGAGTGTGTGTGTGTGTGTGTGTGTGTGTGTGTGTGTGTGCGTGCGCGCGCGCGCACACACACGTGCACAGGTACCCTTGCATGTGGAAGGCAGAGGTTAATGTCAGGTATCAACCACAATTACTTTTCACCTTATTTCTGAGACAGGGTCTCTTTCTCTGAGCCCACCAATTTGTCTAGACTAACTAGCCAGCAAGCCTCAGGGACCCTCCTGTCTGCCTCCCCAGCACTGAGAATACAGGTACAGACAGCTATGTCAGCTTGTACATGGTGCTGGGGATCTGAACTCAGGTCCTCATGTTTGCGTGGAAAGCACTTTACTAATTGAGCCATCTCCCCAGTCTCTTGACCCGACTTTAAAAAAAAAATAATAGAGATGGCTCAGTGGTTGAGGCGCTTGCCTCCAGTGCCTAGGGCCCAGGGTTCAATTCCCCAGTACCCGCATAGGCCAGACCCACAGGGTGGTGGCCCTGGTGTTCTCTCTCTCTCTCTCTCTCTCTCTCTCTCTCTCTCTCTCTCTCTCTGCTTGAAGATGAATAAATAAAATATTTAAAAAAAAATAATAATATATATATATATATATATATATATATTTGCAAATGGGAAGTGTGGGAATGGGCATGCCAGGGCTTCTTGCTACTGCAAACAAACTCCAGATGCATGTGTCCCTTTGTGCATTTGGCTCTATGTAGGTACTGGGGAATCAAACCAGGGCCATCAGGCTTTGCAAGCAGGTACCTCTAACCATTTAGCCATCTCTCCTGCCTGACTTCCACTTTTAAAAGATAATTTATTTTGAAAAAATCTTTGTGTGTGTGGGAAACCAGAGAACCACCTCACCTGTCATTCCTTAAGCATTTCCTGCTCTTTTTGAGACAGGATCTCTTGTTGGCCTGGAACTCATCTAATTAGGCTAGACTAGCTGGCCAACGAGCTCCAGGGATTTGCCTGTCTGTTTGTCTCTAGCTATGGAATTACGAGCAAGTGTTACCATGCCTGGATATTTTTATGTGGGTTACGAGGGTTGAACTCAGCCTCATGCTTGCAAAGAAAACACTTTGCCCACTGAGCTCTTTCCAGCCCTTATGGAAATTTTTGTTTTCTTCAGGGTATGGTCTCACTCTAGCCCAGGCTGACCTGGAATTGACTATGTAGTCTCAGGCTGGCCTCCAACTCACAGTGATCCTCCTACCTCTGCCTCCCAAGTGCTGGGATTAGAGGCCTAGGCCACCACATCTGGCTTGTTTTTTGATGTTTTGGGACAGAGTCCCATTCTATAGTCCAGGTTGGCCTCAAACTCGGCTGTACAGCATTCTTTTTACCAGTAATTTCATTATTATTATTATTATTATTATTTGGTTTGTTGTTTTGAGACGGGGTCTCAATACCCCAGGCTAGCCTTAAACTCCTGATTCTCTTGCCTCTGCTTTCCAAGTATTGGAATGACAGATGTGCCACTATGCCTGGTTGCTTTCTTGACCGTCTGCATGCCCTTTTGTGATGTGTGTCCTATAATGATGTATCACTTTTGTAGTTAAAAATAAAGTCTAGGGCTGGAAAGATGGCTCAGCAGTTAAGGTGCTTGCCTGCAAAGCCAAAGAGCCCAAGTTTGATTTCCAAGTACCCACATAAAGTCAGGTGCATGATGGTGCATGCATCTGTAGTTCATCTACAGCGGCTGGAGGCCCTGGTGCACCCATTTTCTCTGTCTCTCTGTCTCTCTGCTTACAAATAAATGCATAAAAATATTTTTAAAAAGCTTTGATGTTGCTGGTGAATGCCTTTAATCCCAGCATTCAGGAGGCAGAGATAGGAGGACTACCGGGAGTTCAAGGCCACCCTGAGACTGCATAGTGAATTCCAGGTCAGCCTGGACTAGAGAGACCTACCTTGGAAAAAAACAAAAAAATAAATAATTTTAAAATTAAGTCTAAAACCCTAAAAAAAGAATTGCAAAGTGTGTATGAATGGATTTTAAATCAGAATCCATTAAGACAGCCTCCATATTTTTTCCCTTCATTGGTACAGATTGTTGAGCTGCCGCTTTATGTAGGTAAATGAGTGACCAAGCTTCTGTGTGCTATTGACGTCACTGGTTTATGAATAATTGAGGTTTGGGTTTATAGTCCCCTTTATACATATAAATGTTAGAATGTAGTTATTTTAGGAAGAGTTCCATATAAAAGTTATTAGTAATATTTTTGTACTTTTCAATATATTTATAGAAAATACCACATCAGAGATAGGCATGTGGCCCACACTATAATCCTAGCATTTGGGATGCTGAGGCAGGAGGATTGCAAGTTTGAGGTCAGCCTAGGCTACATAGTGAGTTCAAGGCTAGTCTGGGCTTCATAGCAAGACTTTGTCTGAAAACAAAACAAGTTGAAAGGCAAACAGCTGTGTCCACCTGCCTTCATGAGGATCCCGAGTCCTCCCAGTGCCTTGGTGAGAAGCTTCCTTACCTTTGCATGAGATGGTAGTTAGAATGGAAGAAGCCTGGGAAGAAGCCACCAAGCCCATCGTCACACCATACCTGCCATTATCACCATCAGTCGTCACTGGACAGACACATCAGGTGACCCATGTCTCACTTGCAGGTATTGATTGGGCTCCAAAGAGCGACCGCATCGTCACTTGCGGGGCCGACCGCAATGCCTATGTCTGGAGTCAGAAAGATGGCACCTGGAAACCAACCCTGGTGATCCTAAGGATTAACCGAGCAGCCACTTTTGTGAAGTGGTCCCCCCTAGAGAACAAATTTGCTGTGGGAAGCGGAGCTCGGCTCATTTCTGTTTGTTACTTTGAGTCCGAAAATGACTGGTAAGTGACATTGGAACCTCCTTCCTTCTTCTTTTCCCCTTTCCCTTCCTTCCCTTCCCTTTCTCTCTTGCCTTCCTTTCTTTTTCTTAGTTCCCTCCCTCCCTTCCTTCTTTCCTTTACTTCTTCCTTCTTTCAGTTCCTAGAATTCACTATGTAGTCTCAGGGTAGCCTTGAACTCAGGGGCTCCTCCTCCTTCTGCCTCCCAAGTGCTGGGACTGAAAGCATGTACCACCATACCCAGCCCCCTTCCATCCTTTACTTCTGTCCCTCACTTCTCTCCTTTATCTTCTTTCACTTCCTGGTCCCTCCCTCTCTTCCTTTGTCAGGGTTTGATAGGCTTGCTATGTAGCCTAGGCTGGCCTGGAACCTGACTGTCCTGCTTCAGCCTCCTGACTCCAGTGTGTACCACCATGCCCGGCTTGTTTCTAAGTTCTGATCCTCACCTGTCTTTGCTGCCCAGATTACTATTTACTGATGTGTAAGTCATAAACTTGAAAGACTCTTGGTGGTCTGAGGAATATTTGTGGGATTTTTGTTGTTGTTTTGGTATGGTTTCGGTTGTTTTTTTTTTTTTTTAATATTTTATTTGGGAGAGAGATAGACAGAGACAGAGAGAATGGGCACGCCAGGGCCTCCAGCCACTGTAAATGAACTCCAGACACATGCACCCTCTTGTGTATCTGGCTTTACATGGGCACTGGGGAATCGAACTCAGTTCCTTCTGCATTGCAGGCAAGCGTCTTAACCGCTAAACCACTTCTTCAGCCCGGTTGTTTTGTTTATATTGGTTTGGTTTTGGATTTTGTTTTTTGTTTTTTGAGGCAGGGTCTCATTGTACTCTCAGTTGAACTCACTCTGTAGCCCAGGCTGGCCTCGAACTCAACAACAATCCTCCACCTCAGCCTCCTGAGTACTGAAATTGAAGGCATGCACCACCACACCAAGCATTTTTTGTTTTTGTTTTGTTTTTTTCCCCTCATCATAACTGTGCATTTAAAATATCTAGGATTAAATAAGTTATTTGTAGCTGAACCAGTCAAAATAAAAAGGTTAGATTTATGGCTAAATAACTTGGTTTGAATCCAACTGTATCCTATCTTGAATACATTTAGAGTGGATGGTAAATATCCTTCAATATGGAATTGTGATTTAGTAGGAACTGGAAGTATTTGTGTTTCTACTAAAAATAGCAGAGTACATATTAGCCATTGAAGTGGTACAATGTGTGTTCTGTAGAAACAGAAAGGAAGAGATTGTGTTACTTTTGTCACATAGTAAAGCCTCAGAAGTTTTTGTGTTTCAAGGTAGGGTCTCACTCTAGCTCAGGCTGACCTGGATCTTACAATGTAGTCCCAGGCTGGCCTTGAACTCATGGTGATCCTCCTACCTCTGCCTCCTGAGTGCTGGGATTAAAGGCATATGCCACCATGCCCAGCTCCTTGGAAATTTTCATTCTTTGAAGAAAAAGTCTGAATTTGCAACAGCAGTCGGGCTAATTTTATGTGTAATGATTTCTGTGCCGTTGTACAATTGAAATGAGCTAATGTACTGCTTTATGCCATAATAAGGTACCAGTACTAGCCAGGCATGGTAGCTCAAGCCCATGATCCCAGCACTTGGGAGGTTGAGGTAGGGGGATTGCCATGAGTTTGAGATCAGCCTGGGCTACAGTGAGACCCTGACTCGTTAAGGCAAACAAATGGGTGCTTAACAACATTATAGAACAAATTTGTTGGTGTGGTATAGAAATTCTTTTTTTTGTTTGTTTGTTTGTTTTTTGGAGGTAGGGTCTCGCTAATCTCAAATTCACAACAATCCTCCTACTCCTGCCCCTTACCCCTCACCCCCTATACTCTTAGTGATCCTCCTGCCTCTGTCTCCTGAGTGCTGGGATTATTTGTGCTACCTGCCTGCCTAGGAATAATCTTTTAGGAATGGCACTAGAGAATTAGAGACTAATTCCCAACAAGAAGTTATTTTACTTTCTTGTTTGAGATCTCTCTGTGAAAAAAAGAGTGTGTAGGCTCATGGAGATTTATACAGGAAATCAAGCTTACAACCCAAAATTAATCCACAATGGAATAATAAATCATTTGAATTTTTATAATAAAATTCAAGTAATTTCAAACTTCAGGGTTTTACTTTGTTTTGCATTACTGGGAATCAAACCAAGGGCCGTGTGCATGGTATCACAGAGCTCCATCTCCAGGGATTTTATGATTTTTGCATTTTGAGACAGGGTGTCATGTAGTCCAGGGAGATCCCAAACTTGATTTGTAGCTGAGAATGACCTTGAGCTCCTGATCTTCCTGCCTCTACCACCCAAGTTCTGGAATTACATGAGCTCAAGCTTCAGTTTTTATTCCAAAAGTTGACATCACAGATGTTGCAAAAATCCCTTGAGACAGTACCAGAGATGATCAGGGTTTTCCCTTTGTCCCTTCAGAGAAGCCCCTTTTCTTGCCAGGAAAGGTGGTGGCCAATGTAGAAAGCAAACTTGATTGTTTCCTCCTGGCACATGTTCCAATTGACACATTTATTGGTTATTTGAGGATTGTTTGATGCATGGATAAACTGAGCACTTCTCCTCTCCTAGGTGGGTAAGCAAGCACATTAAGAAGCCTATCCGCTCCACGGTCCTCAGCTTGGACTGGCACCCCAATAACGTTCTGTTGGCTGCAGGATCTTGTGACTTCAAATGCAGGTGGGAACACATGAGAGCCGGTAGGCTGTGAGGAAAGGAACTTGGATGTAGAAAGGGAGGAGTGCACATGATTAAGGAATTAAGTTGTACCGGGCGTGGTGGCACTTCTAGTCCCAGCAGAGATAGGAACACTGTGAGTTTGAGGCCAGCCTGGAGTACAGAGTGATTTCCAGGTCACCCTGGGCTACAGTGACACCCTGCCTTAAAGATAACAAGCAAACAAAGAAGCAAGTTGCAGGCTAGGAAGATGGCTCAGCAGCTTAAGGCACTTGCTTGTAAGACCTGTTGGCCCGGATTGAGTTCCCCAGTGCCCACATGGTGCATACACCTAGAATTTGTTCACAGCAGTAGGAGTCCCTGATATGCCCATATCCACACTTTCTTTAGCAAATAAATAAATAAAATTTTTTTTTAATAAAGCAAGTTGGGAAAATCACTGGGGTTGATGGAAGTGGGTCTGGGATATGGGGTAGGAAGGAGGCGCAAGGAAAAGCCAGGGGGTCTTTCATACAGAATATCATTGTTTTCTCATGGGAGATTAAGTTGCTGACTCTGTCTGCTTGCACCTTTCCCTTTTAGCCTGACTTTCACATTTTTTTGCCTGGGACAAGGGGATTTGAGACAGTGTCTCATTATGCAGCCCAGGCTGGCCTGGAACTCATGATCCACCAACATCAGCTTCCCTTTGTGCAAGAATTATAGGCCTGCACCACCATGCCCATCGACCTGTCTTCATTTTCATTTCATATTTCAGGCAGCAGACTCTGCAAATTCCAGAGTGAACCTGAGATTAGGCAAATGTGGCTAAGAGTGCACTGCTGAGCTATTATCACATTGTTCTCTTCAGTTAAAGCTCTTTATTTGTCATTAGCTGAGGTTAAAAGAAGTGCAGCCACTTTGCTAAGAGCTTTAAGGATGTACTCTGTAATTGCTTTTTAAAAGTTGTTCTTCATCAAGGCTTTCTCCCTCTTAGCTAAAAGAAAAGAAAGTAATTATTGCTTTGTGCTAACTCCTTGGTGGCGAAGTTGGGATACATCTTTCTTCAATAGCTATGTGGGCAATTTCCAGGCTACCTGGCCAAGGGAGAGGTTAGAGGTGTGTCCCAGTGGTACAGCACTTGCCTGGTATGAGCAAAGTCCTGGGTTCAATTCTCAACACTGCAGAAAAAGAATAACAGGGACTGGGAAGGTAGATCAGCAGTTAAAAGTGGTTGCTTAAAAAGCCTGATGGCCTGGGTTCGATTTCCCCAGTACCCATGTAAAGCTAGATGCATAAAGTGACACATGTTTGGAGTTAGCAGTGGCAAGAGGCCCTGAAGTGCCCATATTCATTCTCTCTCTGCTTACAAGGTTTTTTTTGTTTTTGCCTTTTTTTTTTTTTTTTGGTTTTTCAAGGTAGGGTCTCGCTCTAGTCCAGGCTGACCTGGAATTCACTCTGTAGTCTCAGGGTGGCCTTGAACTCATGGCCATCCTCCTACCTCTGCCTCCGAGTGCTGGGATTAAAGGCGTGAGCCACCACGCCCGGCTGGTTCTGATGTTTTCTAATGAGTCCTGAAGTTGAATCAGCATTGGAGTGTAAAGGTCAAAAGGATATATTCCCAGCCAGATTTTTAAAATTATTTTCTTACACATGTGTGTATATGGGGGAGGGGCGCCAGGGTCTCTTTTGACTGGAAATGAATTCCAGGTGCATATTCCACTGTTTGCATCTAGCTGTACATGGGTGGCTGGGGAATTGAACCTGGGTTAGCAGGCTTTGCAAGAAAACACCTTTAACTGCTGAGCCAGCTCTCCTGTTTTTGTTGTTATTGTTTTTGTTTTTTGGGGGGTAGGGTCTCAGGGTGACCTGGAACTCACAGTGATCCTCCTACCTCTGCCTCTTGAGTGCTGGGAATGGGCACACCAGGGCCTCTAGCCACTGCAAATGAACTCTAGATGCATGTGCTACTTTGTGCATCTGGCTTTATGTGGACACTGGGGAATCGAATTCAGGTCATTAGGTTTTGCAGGTGACTGCCTTAACCACTGAGCAATCTCTCTAGCCCCTGTTCTCCCCCCCCCCAGGGTCTTACTGTAGCCCAGGCTGGCCTGGAATTCACTCTGTAGACTCAAGCTGGCCTCAAACTCACAGGGATCCTCCTGTCTCTGCCTCCCGAGGGCTGGGATGAAAGGTGTGCCCACCATACCCAGCAAAACCATGCTGCACCGCATGGGTCACCGCAGCTCCTGGGAAGCCAGCACCAAGGGCTGAGCCTGTGGGCCCTGGGGGGGGGGGGAGCCTGGAGGCCCTGGAGGCAGCGGCTTCCTCCCCACTACAGCTTCTTGTTCTTGCTCAGGCGGTTGTGGCGCCAGATGTTCTGCTTGCACAGCAGCCGCCAGTACTTCCTGGAGTTGGGTTCCAGCTCCTCCAGCTGCTTGGGTGGGCTCATGTTCACCTGGAAGAGCCACTCTGGGCACTCAGTCAGGTTTCAGGACCACATCCTGGCCATCCTTATAGATGTTGACGCCCATGGCGTATGTGGTGAGCCTCACGGGGTCTGTGCACACATCGGGGTCCTCAGCTCCACAGCAACGGCTGCTCCTTTCCCACCTTTGGTGCCCTTGACCACCAGTTTCTTGGTATAGCCTCGGACCACGGCCCTCCTGGAGCGGCGCATGCTGCTGGGATACCTGTTTTGTTCTTTTCAAACCGACTGCTTTGTGTTTTCGATCACATGATGGTAGGTACTTATGGCCCATTTCTGTATACATGTTTTCATGTGCTTTTTTCTTCTTTTCCTGCCCTATAAACTGCAGAGTGTTTTCTGCCTACATTAAAGAAGTGGATGAGAAACCAGCCAGCACGCCCTGGGGCAGCAAGATGCCTTTTGGTCAGCTGATGTCAGAGTTTGGTGGCAGTGGGACTGGTGGCTGGGTCCATGGGGTCAGCTTCTCCGCCAGTGGGAGCCGCCTGGCCTGGGTCAGCCATGACAGCACTGTGTCCGTCGCTGATGCCTCGAACAGTGTGCAGTGAGTATTGTTGTTTGTGTGGAAGGCAGGATGCAGGGTGGAATCTTAGCACCATGCCAAGGCTACCCTTCCATGGCACCATAGGACACAATCATTAAAATCCCAGCCAGCTGCAGCTGCCCCGTGACAGGGAGGGCTGGGAGATGGCTCGGTCAGTACAGTGTTTGCTGCTCTAGTGTGAGGACTGGACCCTAGCACTCAGGTGATGCCAGGTGCCCATGGTGGCTGCCATGGAATCCCAGTGTGTAGGAGGCAGAGACAGGGTCTCTGGGACAAACTGCCAGCTAGCACAAGTGAGATACCTGACGCCAACCTCTTGCCTCCACATGCAAACATACTACATATACAGGTGCAAAAACCAAAATAAAAAATGAATCAGTATGTATTCAAGTGATCTGGCTGGCTGGGGAATTTTAAGGAGTTGGAACTTCCTTCCAGAAACACTTTAATTTTTTAGGCAGGGTCTCACTCTAGCCTAGGCTAACCTGGAACTCACTCTGTATCCCAGGCTGGCCTCAAACTTACTCATAGCCACTCTCCTTCCTCAGGCTCCCAAGTGCTGGGATTAAAGGCATGTGCCACCATGCCCGGCTACAAACACTTCTTTGTGGAGCTACTTACTAATAGTGTTCTTGTGGCAGGGTGTAGTGGCACATGTCTTTAATCCCAGCACTCGGGACGTAGAGGTAGGACGATGGCCATGAGTTCGAGGCCAGCCTGAGACTACATATTGACTTCTAGGTCAGCCTAGGCTAGCCCTACCTCGAAAAAACAACAAAAAATAAAAAAGTGTTCTTGTGAAGCACCTACTGGTGTGCTATTTAATGAGTTCCTTCAAAATAGCCAGGTTAGTTGGTTATTTTGAATTCCTTACATCATGTCACTGTCTTCCTTGGGCCTTAAACAGAAGGTCTGAATGAAGAGGCTGAAGGTGGACATCTGTAATCCCAATACTCAGGAAATGTAGACAGGAAAGTCATGAGTTTGAGACCATTATGTGCTACATAGTGAGACCCTGTCTCAAAAACCCAAGGGCTATGGAGTACCAGCCTGGCCAGACCCTGGTTCTGTTCTCAGCACAACTGAAAAAGAGATCCATTCTTACTCCTACTCTGGTCAGGAGAACAATGCCTCCTTTACGCGTCTTGTGATGTCTTGCTGGAAGAACTTGAATTGCAATGACTCATTTGTGACTGGGCTGCCTGTTTAGCCATAAGCTTTGTCAGACTGCAGAGTCAAAGTTTGTTCATTAAAAGTTGGAAGAAGAGCCGGGCGTGGTGGCGCACGCCTTTAATCCCAGCACTCAGGAGGCAGAGGGAGGAGGATTGCCGTGAGTTCAAGGCCACCCTGAGACTACATAGTGAATTCCAGGTCAGCCTGGACTAGAGCGAGACCCTACCTCGAAAAACCAAAAAAAAAAAAAAAAAAAAAGTTGGAAGAAGAAAGGAAAAAAGCTCGGGGAAGAGCAGGTGTGGTGGCACACGCCTTTGATCCAGCACTCGGGAGGCAGAGGTAGGGTTGCTCTGAGTTTGAAGCCAGCCTGAGACTACATAATGAATTAATTCCAGGTCAGCCTGGGCTAAAGCGGGACCCTTCCTCAAAAAGCAAACAAACAAAAATGTTGGAGGAAGAGAGAAGACTTCAGTCATTTTCTCTCAGGAGTCTTTGCTATGTCCTGGCGAGCTCTCCATTAGCAGTGAAGTAGCTCACTGTGTCAGCCATGGCCAGTGAGCACACATGGGACATTTTCTTTCCTAAACTGAATTTACTATAGGAACTCTTTGTTAAAGACTTCCCATATTATGAGTACAACCGGGTCTCATGGTGTAGTCCATGCTGGCCTAGAACTCAAGATCTTGCCTCTATTTTCCAAGTCCTAGGGTAAAAGTGTGTCACCACACACCCAGCAGTAGTTAGCTTTCAAAAATGCATCACCTAAGCTGAGGAGAGTGCTTGTCTGGAAAGCATGAGGACCTGGGTTCAGTCGTCAGTACCCACATAAAAGTGCTGGGCATGATGGTGCCACTTGTAATCCTAGCACTAAGGAAGCTCACTGGCTAGCCAGTGTTACCTAATTGGCAACTTCCTGGCCAACAAGAATCACTGAGAAAGAAAAGAGAGAGAGAGAAAAAAAAAAAAAGGAGAGGAAGGGAGGAGAAGGACAAGAGAGAGGAGGCATTCTTAAAGAGCGAGACCCCAGGTTGTCTTCTAGCTCACACATGTGCACACCACCTATACATACACACAAACATAAGTAGTCAGTTTTTTAAAATGTTTCACCTATTGTATAAAATAAGGTGCTTGTAGAATTCACACATGCACACACAGCCCAGTTGAATGTGAGCTCCTGGCTGAGACATCATCATCTCAGAGCAGCAGGGTGAACTCTACCCATCAGGTTTGTGCTGCCAGCCTCTGGCAGCATGCTGGGCTTAGGCACCAGGAGAGTCACCAGTGACAGTGATGGGGCCCTGGCAGGTAAGAGAGGAGAAGCCATTTTATGTTGAGGTGAGCTCATCAGACCCGAGATTCAGAGCTGGGAGTAGACTTGGCTGAGCAAGAGGAGCAGAGGCAGCATGGTCTAGGAGCTTGTAGCCACCAAGGCAGAGGCTGAGAACAAGGGCTCCTTGGGAGGAGTGCCTTACCAGGGAGCAGCATGCAGGCCAGAGGGAACTGACAGCTAGCTTCTTTCTTGTTTACTGTGGGTGCTGGGGATCAACCCAGGGCCTTGCACACACTAGTGTGCTACAGCCCCAGCTCAAAAGCCTGTTTCTGAATGACACCTTGGGGTCACCCTGCTCCTGCAGGGAGAGGTCAGGGAGTTCCTTTTCAATGGCAGTGCGGGTTAGCACTGCTGATAATGAGGCCTTTGTTGTCTTGGGTGTCTGTAGAGGCCGTGTGGTGCGTTCCACTCAGTGTAACAAGTGTTCTTGTGTTCAGGGTCTCAACTCTGAAAACTGAGTTCCTGCCGCTCCTGAGTGTATCGTTTGTCTCAGAGAATAGCGTCGTAGCTGCTGTGAGTATTTCTCCTCATTCTTCCTTGTAGAGTCCTGCCTGTGGTCTGCAGGCCAGGAACAATGTGTGCTCTGTGGCAGACATGGAGTGGAGCAGCCCTTCAGAAGAGGAGCAGATGTGTGCAGTGGTGAACATCTGCTGAGGAGTTGGCAGGTGGGCGGCGTGCCCTCAGGAGCTGACTGACCTCTCGTTTCAGGGCCACGACTGCTGCCCCATGCTCTTTAACTACGATGACCGTGGCTGCGTGACTTTTGTGTCCAAGCTAGACATTCCGAAGCAGAGCATCCAGCGCAACATGTCGGCCATGGAGCGCTTCCGCAACATGGACAAGAGGGCCACGACCGAGGACCGCAACACAGCCTTGGAGACACTACACCAGAACAGCATCACGTAGGTGCCGTGGGGCCGGGCCATGCAGCCAACGTGCTTTCTTCCATTGTGGTTCCCTCACAAGAGTCTCTGTACTGTGCTTCCAAGACTTCCTCAGCAACAAAGACCACAATCTGTACCTTCCCGACTGCTAAGGTCTTATTCTAGCATATCACAATGAACTGCCATGATGTAACACATGGCCCCAGGCCCGCAGGAGGAGTGTGGACCTTGTTAGAGAAGCCCTTGCAGGTTGACTGGTTAACGGTTGTTTGTAGAAAGTAGGTCTCCTCGGGGTAGGGCGCACACGCCTGTAATCTCTTCACTTGGAAGGCTGAGGCAGGAAGATCATGTGGGCTACACAGGGAGGCCCTGTCTCTTATTTATTTGTGTGTGTGCATGCCAGTACGTGCGTGTAGGTCAGAGGACAACTTAGGCCTGTCTTTGCTCTGCCTTCTTTATGAGACAGTGTCTCTTGTTGCTGCAAACAAACTGCCAGGCTGCTGGCCTTTGAGTTTCAGTGTCTCCTGCCTCTGCCTCCTGCTGTCATACACACAGATGCATGTGCCATTTTGTGCATCTGGCTTTACACGGGTACTGGGGAATTGAACCTGGTTGGTAGGCTTTGCAGGTAAGCACCTTAACCGCTGAGCCATCTCTCCAGCCCCCCCCCCCAATTTTTTTTTTTTTTATATGGCCCAAAGTGTGCTCAGTGGCAGCGCGCTTGCTTTAAAAGAAGTAAAGAAGAGAGAGACAGAAAGAGACCATTTACCATGCATGGTGGCTCATAATCCCAGTACTCAGGAGACAGAAATAGAAGAAGAATTGTACAAATTTAAAGCCAGACTGGGCCACAGAGTGAGACCTTGTCTTGTATGAATGAATTAACTGCTGGGTGTGGTGGCACACACCTTTAATCCTAGTACTCGGGAGGCAGAAGTAGGAGGCCATGAGTTTGGAGGCTACCCTGAGACTACAGAGTGAATTTCAGGTCAGCCTGGGCTAGAGCCCAGGAGCAATTCTCCTACTTCTGCCTCCAAAGTACTGGGATTAAAGGCTTGTGCCACCACACCTGGCCTTATTTTTATTTTATTTTTTTTGAGGCAAGGTCTTGCTGACCTGTCTGGAGTCCATTCTGTAATCTGAGCTGGCCTTAAACTCCTGGCAATTTTCCTGCTCAGCCTCCCAGGTGCTGTGACCACAGGCACATGCCACCATTCCCAGCTCTCTTTGGGAGTTTTCTGACTGGAGTTGCTCTAGCCCAATACCAATGGACAAGTTAATATTCAAGAGTTGAAAGACAGCTCATTTCCTCTTGGGCTCTTCACGTCCACCACTGATGAGATGATCTCTTGGTTTTGCATTTTTATTTTTTTCAGTCAAGTGTCTATTTATGAGGTGGACAAGCAAGACTGTCGCAAATTTTGCACTACTGGCATCGATGGAGCCATGACAATTTGGGATTTCAAGGTATTTCTTCTTTGTTGTTATTTTTGCAGTGTTGGGGTAGAAACCCAGGGCTTCACAGCTGTTAGGCATCTGCTCTATCACTGAGCTCCCCAGGCCTTGAGTTCAGCTTACATGGCAGATGAAATCTCATTTGTCTTCAAACTCCTCCTGAGAAGAATGTTTCTCACCTCTCGAATGCAGGGTAGGCGGGCAGGCCCAACATTGTTAGTGTAAGGCAACCTCCATTCTCAGTGGTGGTTGATGACTCCCAGGCGAAGCATAGGGCTGTGGTTGAAGCATTGTGTGCAGTGGGTGCCAACCTGAATTTCTGTATATAGACAGATTTCTATGGCTTACACTACTTAATAAGCGCCCCCAGATGAGCATGCTGACTCATGCCTGGAATCCTAGAGACTGAAGAGAGAAGGAATAGTAAAATGGGCTCACAGTGGGGACAGAGGCGTCCAGGCCTAGACAGTGTCTGCTGTAGGTCTCGGGTGGGTGGGGCAGCAGACAGGCAGTCATCCTGAGTGATCACTGTTGTGTCTTTTTCAAGACCCTAGAGTCTTCGATCCAGGGCCTCCGGATAATGTGAAGCCTAGTGAGCCTTCGCCATCCCTCATGAGAAACGGGGCTGACCACGGCTCTTCCATGTGCATGATGGCGAGGACCACTGGCCCCAAGGAAACACTGTAAACAAGATTCGTGCAGATAGTGTTTGTTTGAATATAATTGGAAAGTGTCCGTTTAAAGCACCAGTGGTTTTTTTTTTAACTTTGTTTTGTTTTATTTTTGCAATTTCATTCCATTCTTGACCAAAGCTTCTCTTTGAGTAGTTTATTATGGAACAGTGTCTCACTGACTTAAAGGAATGGGTGAGGGCAGTGTGTAAGTTGTCTGCTAGAAAATGAAATAAAAATCCTGAATGTGTGTTTTGTTTTTTTCCTTAAACTATTTCTATTGTTTAGGGGACAATTCTTCATTAGACTAGTCACCTTCAGGAGAAGAGCTTACTAGATCTCAGCTTCTTTGATTGTACTACCTATTAACTTCAGTCAGAAAAACTGTTATTGGAGCTTGGTGTGGTGGTGCACACCTTTAATCTCAGCACTCAGGAGGCAGAGGATTGCTGTGAGTTCAAGGCCAGCTTAAGACTACAGAGTGAGTTCCAGGCCAGTTCCTGGGCTAGAGTGAGACCCTACCTCAAAAAATTAAAAAAAAAAATAAAATTTATTGAGCCAGGCATGCTGGTACATGCCTATTATCTCAGCACTAAGAGGCTGAAGCTGTGGGGGGGGGGGGGGGCGTGTCGCAAAATCAAGGCCAGTCTGGTCTATGTAATTCCCAGCCTGCCTGAGCTACATAGTGATACAATGTTCCACAAAAACAAAATAAGACATCTCTTGGGGGGCATTTGTCAATGCTTCTCTCTCAACTTGTAGTCCTTCTGCAGAGCAATGCCCTCACCCTGCTCATGACGGCTGCACCATAGGAAGCACCTCTGCTGGGCAGCAAGGTCAGCTACTCCCTCCAGGGGCCTCTGGGATTTGATGCCCAGCCTTCTGCCCACCCTTTAAGACTCCATGAGAGGGGATGTTGAAAGGGAAACATTATAATCTTGGTTTGAAAATGATTTTGCCCAAACTGAGTTGTTTTCACCCTAGTTTAATATAAGGTTTGACATCACAAGTAGAAATGAGTAGTAGAACCCCTCGGGAGGCAGAGCCAGGAGGATATGGCCCTGAGTGGTGGGAGGTACATGATTCTTGACCTGAGTTGGCAGCTGTGGAGGAACTGTCACCTATTGTCCAGCACAGCTGGGGTGAGAACACAGGGCTGCTGTGGCTTGCAAGGGGGCCCCAAGGTTTTAGGATCAAAAGAGGAGGATGGCTAAGTGCCTTCTGGGTCTCAGGAGCTAAGCAAGTCAGAGACTATTGGGGTTTCAGCCTGTCTCAACTCCAATTAACCCTATATCTTCAGTGCCTCTTAGCAGGGTCCCACACCCCAGAGCTGAGAGCTGAGAGTGGTGATGCCCACCTATAAGTCCAGCCAGGAGGACAGTCCATAGTTGTCCTGGAGTACCTAAGAAGGCTCCTTTTGAAAAAAAAAAAAAAAAAAAGGCTGTCAGTGATTAAACACTTGCCAACCATATGTGAGGCCCTAAATTTGATTCCCAGCACTACAAACGAGACTGTAAGTCCTTTCCTCTGTCCCATCAACTGCTTCCTCTCCATACAAAATTAAGCAGGTGCTCTACCAAGCCATTCATTATTTATTTGGCAGGATCTCACTCTTTGTCCAGGATAACCTGAAACTCATTATAACCCAGGCTGGCCTCAACTCCCAGTGATCCTCCTACCTCTGCCTCCCAAGTGCTGAGATTAAAGGTGTGCACCACCAATCTCGGCCTGTAGACTTGAATTTCTCAATACACAAGGCTCTGACTCAGAAGGTCCATGTGCAACGGACTGCCTCCCTTCTCGGGACTGGATTAGGATGTGGGATTCTGAATATTTCATGGGCTGAGGCCTTAGCCACTTTATGCAAGCAGGTGGCCTTGGGTCTCCCTACTTTCTTGCTAATGGTTATCAGGTGGTGAAGGACCTCAAGTGTTCATGTTCTGACTCTTGAAACAAAAGGTTAGAAGCCGGAAGCTTCTGGTCTCACACTGCCTTGGCCAGCCCACTGCTCATGCCTGCAATCAACTGTGCCTTGGAGGAGGGGAGGAGGGAGCTGAAAGCCAGCCTCCCTCACCAGCCCCACCCCCGGCTGGCTTCAAGCTTGAGGCTGCATTTTTTTGGAAACCTGGGAACAGAAAGGGCTGTGAGCACCTTCATCCCAGAGTACCATGCGCACATTCCCGGAAGAGAGCAGTCCAAATCATACTCCGAACTCCAGGTGAACCTGCATTCCATGCTCCTCTCCCCCAAGGTCATTAAGCTACTCCCTCCCAGGCTGAGGTGGGAGGATCGCCAGGAGCTCAAGGGCAGGATGGGGCTACAGAATGAGCTGCAGGTCAGCCAGAACTAGAGTGAAATCCTGTCTCAAAAAATTTTTTTGAACTGGGCGTGGTGGCGCACGCCTTTAATCCCAGCACTCTGGAGGCAGAGGTAGGAGGATCACCATGAGTTCAAGGCCACCCTGAGACTACACAGTGAATTCCAGGTCAGCCTGGACTAGAGCGAGACCCTACCTCGAAAAAGCAAAAAAAAAAAAAAAAAAAAAAAAAAAAAAAAAAAAAAAATTTTTTTTAGCAGGGCGTGGTGGCGCACGCCTTTAATCCCAGCACTGGTGAGGCAGAGGTAGGAGGATCACTGTGAGTTCAAGGCCACCCTGAGACTACACAGTGAATTCCAGGTCAGCCTGGGCTAGAGCGAGATACTACCTTGAAAAACCAAGGGGAAAAAAGTTTTTTTTTGTTTTAACAACTGACATTTTCTTCCTGTGTTAATGTTTAGTCACTGTGACGCGTATCTGATGAAAATGACAAAGGATTTATCTTGGCTCTGGTTTCCATCAGTCACTTGGCCCAGGCTGGACAGGACTGAGGGTGTTGTAGTAAAGCTGCTCACCTCATGGTGTCTGGGAAGCAGGACAGGATTGGGGTCCAGGGACAAAAAGTATCCTTTAAGAGCTAGGCGTGCCTTTAATCCCAGCACTTGGGAGGCAGAGGTAGGGGGATTGCTGTGAGTTCAAGACCAACCTGAGACTACAGAGTGAATTCCAGATCAGCCTGGGCTAGAGCGAGATACAACCTTGAAAACCCAAGGGAAAAAAGTACCCTTCAAAGTCCTGCCTTCAGTGACCTACTTTCTCCAACTAGGTCCTAACTTACCTCATTTACTTATTTATTCTGTATTTATAAGAAAATGAGTATGGGCAAGCACATGGCCTCTTGCTGCTGCCAACAGTTTGTGTACTGGCTTTATATGGGTACTAGGAAATTGAACCCAGGCTGGCAGGCTTTGTAAGCAAGTGCCTTTAACTGTCATCTCCCCAGCACTAGAATTACACATTTGGAAGGGTTGCCCATCGTGACTGAGATGCAGCCCCTCAGAGCCATGGAAAGGATTCCCAGGGGCCAGGCATCATGGCACACGCACTTAATCTCAGCACTCCGGAGGCAGAGGCAGGAGGATCCCCATGAGTTTGAGACCAGCCTGAGACTACATAGTGAATTCCAGGTCAGCCTGCCGTGGAGTGAGACTATACCTCAAAAAAAAAAAAAAAAATCCATGATTGGGACCTTCCACCAAAGGGTCCTGCTCCATGGGACTCATCACTGGCGTGGATTTACCTCGTGATGGGAGTTAGCACCCAGAGAATCCAAGCACCTCTCAATAGGGCCCCCAGCAGGGGGACACTGATATCTACACACCATTACTTCCCCATCCCTTGGGTCTTCTGCAAGGTTTTGTGATGGGGGTTGGGGAGGGAAGAAAGCAGTGCCTGTGGAAACTGAGGCACAGCAAGAGTATCTTGCCAGAGATTACAGATTAGATGGAAGAACCAGGATTCCACTCAGTTTTCTAGCACCACTTCATTCATTCATTCATTCATTCATTCTATGGACCTGTGTTCAGTGACTTCCATAAGCAGCCTCTGTACTAAGAACTGGGGATGGCAGAGCACATCACTCATACATAGCCTTTGTGAGTGTTCATTTAGTTAGGCTTCCTCACTTCCGACTTCATACAGGAAAAACAGTCCTCAGAGATACATGTAAACGCTACAAACCTTGGAGCCTGAAGATATGATCAGCAGTTAAAGTTGCTTGCTTGTAAAGCCTGCCAGCCCAGGTTCAATTCCCCAGCCACCCACATAAAGTTGGACAGGCACTGGATTGCAGTATCGAGACACTGGCACACATATACAAACACACAAATGAATCTCTACAAACCAATTTAACATTAAAGCAGATAGGGGCTAGGGGCATGGTTCAGCAGTAGAACACTCACCAAGAATAGACCATTGAGGAACATGCATAGCTATAGAGCCCCAGCCTAGAATCCCCCAGTGAGGGGCTGGGGTGTGGCTCAGTGGTAGAGCTCCTGCCTAGAATCCCCAGTGAGGGGCTGGGGTGTGGCTCAGTGGTAGAGCTCCTGCCTAGTATTGTTTTTCACCACTGCTAAAGTAGACAAATAAATAAGCAAATGACTTGGTTCATGTGTCTGATTCCTCTTGAAGGCAGCTTGGGCTAAAGCTAACCAGTCAGGGATGACCAGTGCACTGGCCTCTTCTCCAGGATTATCCCCATTCTATGGCTGGCCTGCATCCACCTCCCTTGGGGGCTGCTGTGCTTCGTGGTCACTAATGCAGGTCACCCAGGGGCTTCTTGGCTCATCATCCAAAGTCCTGGGTTTTGCTTGGCTTTGATTATTATTGGGTCACTTTAGGTCATGAGTCCAGGACCTCAAGCTAATGGAGTTAGGCCATGCAGGGCATCCTGGGCCATTTCCTGGGCTTCTGCAAACCTGAGGAGGGACAGGCTGTAACCCAAGCAAGCAATGATCCACCACTGTCTCAGTCCTATAGGCCAAGGTTGCTGGTACTGACCACCTGGAATTTCTTCCTAGTTTTTATTTTTCTGTTTTTCAAGGTTGTGTCTCTCTCTAGCCCAGGCTGACCTGGAATTCACTCTATAGTCTCAGGCCAACTTCGAACTCATGGTGATCCTTTTACCTCTGCCTCTCAAGTGTGACACCACTCTGGCTTTTTTTTTTTTTTACAGGCAGGGTCTCATTCCAGCGAGGCTGGCCTTGAACTCATGATGACCCTCTTACCTCAGCCTCCTGAGTGCTGGGATTCTAGAGGTGAACCACCATATCCAGTGTGAACTCCTGATCTTGCTTCCACCTCCCAAGTGCAGGGATGACAGGCCTGTGTCAGCACAGGCTGCATTGCTCCACATTCATTCGCAGGCACATCTGGCCACTACAGCCTCTTTACAGAAAGAGCTCAGGGTCTCACCACGGGGTGCTGAGAACCCAATGTTCACCTCTCATGATAGGCAATGTGACGTCAGGGGTACTCAGCCCTGTCCTGCAGGTCCCCAGACCAAGTCTGTAAGTGAGGGCAAGGTGGGGAACAGCATGTGTCCAAGGCCCTAGACTTGCCAGGGTGACAGGTGAGGGCGTGGCCATGAACCTCCAGAGAACATGAAGACCCCCTCCCCACCCGGCTAAGACAAATGCTAAGGAGCCAGGATTTAACTGGTTGGCCATCTGGCACATCTCCATCGCTGAGGCATACGGAAAGGACCGAAAGACCCCATCCAGGTCACTATCCTGAGACCCCCAAACCAGGTGGATGCATGGCCGCCCAGGTAACTTGAAGGCCTAAGGGTGGTGGAGCAGAGAAGCGAGAACTCCCCAGTGCGCTACCTGGTCAGCAAGAGCAAGGCCCACTCCTTCCATGGTGCCCACAGCAAAGGTGAGGAAGGCCATACCCCACCCCAACCAGGGCTGCTAACACCCATCCCGGACCCAGGGGGCACCCGTACCTGGGTACTGAGCCAGCCGCCATCACTGTCCCAGCCTCAGTTTCCCCACTCAGGGCGCGGCGCCGGCGGCGGGTGACTTCTGGAGAAGACGTGCAGGACACCCACGGCTCCCATACCCCGAGGGCTGGGTGGGGACCAGGGCCCTCCCGCCTGCCGCCGCCGCCCCAGGCCCCGCCCCGCCCCAGGCCCCGCCCCGCCTGAGGCCACGCCCCTCCCACGAGGAAGTGCCGCGGGGCGGGGAGCGCGGGGCTCAGAGCTGGCAGGGCGCGTCGACTGTCCAGAGTCCGCGGCCGGGGCGCCCCGACGGCGACGGTGAGGGTGAGGGTGAGGGGCGCAGGGGGGACCGTCGGCGGGTGGGCAGGACACGCAGCGGAAGGGGGCTCCCCGCCGGGGTTTGCGGGGAGGACTCCCGAGGACCGAGTCAAGGGACGCGGGTGGCGGGAATCGGGGTGCCCCCTCCGGGACGGGGCGGCCCGCGCGCGTCGCGTCCCCTCCGCCCCCGTCTCCCCGATCCCCAGCCTCTCCGCTCCGTGGCGCCCCGTTACTTCTCGGGAGCCGGGCCCCACGCCCAGTCACTTCCCCTCCGTCCGCGAGCCTTCCGGGTGGCTGCAGCCGGGAAATGAGCTGGCGCCCCTGCCCCGCCTCCCCTCCCGGGCCTGCCCGCCTCGGCCAGGGCGAGGGTCCCCGGGGTCCCTTCCTTCCCTTCCCCTGTGCCGCCGGTACCGGGCAGGGCCGGCTGGGTCCGGGGGCGGTGACAGGAATCTGGCGCTGAGAGCCAGGCCAGGGAAGGGAAGGATGTCCACCCTCTCGGCTCTGGCCTGGGGCAGAGTGATGGGTGACGCTGACGAGCCACCCCACAGCCACAGGCCTCAACTTTCCTTACCTGGAAAATGGGTGCCTTCCAGAGTGTGAGGCTTAAATGTGGAGTGAGATGCACTGAGTGTGTGCTGCTGGGGCTGACCCCAGACCACCACACTTGATTCCAGGGCCCACCCTAGTGAACCTGACGGTGGGGGACCCGGGTTCCGAGGCTCAAGCTGTGTAGTGTTGAAAGAAGCCTTGCTTTTTTTTTTTTCTTTTGTCTTATTTCCTCATGAACAAAATGAAAAAGGAGCACACTCCCCAGGGTGTATCTGAAAGTTCTTTATATATATATATATATATATATATGTATATGTATATTTATTTATATTTATATTTATATTTATATATTGGCCGGGCGTGGTGGCACATGCCTTTAATCCCAGCACTCAGGAGGCAGAGGTAGGAGGATCGCCATGAGTTCTAGGCAAACCTGAGACTACATAGTAAATTCCAGGTCAGCCTGGGCTACAGCGAGACCCTACTTAAAAAAATACACACACACACACACACACTGCCTGGTATGGTAGCCCAGGCTTTTAATCTCAGCAGTCTTGATGCTGAGATAGGAAGATCACTGAGTTTAAGGCCAGCCTGGGTGATAGAGTGAGTTCTTTATGTCTTCTTTTTCTTCTTTTTCTTTGAGGCAGGGTCTCTATCCTAGGCAGGTCTGGTTTCTCCTCCTCCAGCCCCTCGCTCCATTCTCAAGTCTTTGCATGGAAACCGTTGATGGGTTGTCTCTAAAAGTTAAATAGCATTCCAACATGGGGTTTTTTGTTTGTTTTCTCGAGGTAGGATCTCGTTCTAGCCCAGGCTGACCTGGAATTCACTGTGTAGTCTCAGGGTGGCCTTGAACTCATGGTGATCCTCCTACCTCTGCCTCCCGAGTGCTGAGATTAAAGGCGTGCGCCACCACGCCCGGCTGGTTTGGTTTTATGCTGGGTGTCAGTCTTCCTTGTCAGCCTGCACCTGAAGTCCCCCAGTGTGTTTATATCACAGTGTATTTTGAGGTGGTGTTTTGGAAGCGGTCTGGCTGGGAATTCACTATGTATCCCAGGCTGGCCTTGAACTTACAACAGTCTGCTTCCTCCAGGTAAACCACTTTGCTCTTCGTATTTTTGGGTTTTTCCACTGTCACTTTTATAAAGAGGGTTTTCTGTAGCCCAGGCAGCTACAGGTTACAGTTTTCTGTCACCCTAACCCTCCCATAAAGGAGGTTTGAATGAGTGTTTGTCTTAGCACCGGAATGAAGTACACGACCGAGGCTGTCCAGTGGATGTTACTCTGTTCTGATGAGAGCGTCTCCACAGTCCTACCAGCACTGCATTTTATGAGTTTCTCGCTTTATTCTGATTATCTTTACTGGACATGGCGTTGCTGGTTTGTAGGACTTCAGGAGCAGCATCAGGGAGGAGAAACTTGGGGGAGCCAGGGTTGCTCACACCACCCACAACAGGAAGTTGAGTAAGGCCTTGCTCTGCAAATGGCTTGCTGGCAGCTAGCAGTCTGGAGCGCCTGAGCTGGGCTGGGCGGGGACTTCCCGGAGTGCTTTGCCGCCACAGTCCTTGCTCGAGGCAACTTTAGTCTCAATATAGCCAAACCTCTGGATTCAAGGAAACTGAGCCAAGCTGAGGAGAGAAAAGACCATCAGGCTTTTCTGGATAAATACAGGCAGTGGGCTGAGACTACGCAGTCAATATGGAAAAAGCCAGAGTTTAGTTATTTCTGTGTTTTAAATTTATCTATTTGCAAGCAGAGAGAAAGAGATGAGAGACAGAGAGACAATGGGCATACCAGGACTTCGGCTGCTGTAAATGAGCTCCAGATGCATGTGCCACCTCGTGCATCTGCCTTTACGAGGGTACTGGAGAATGGAACTGGGTCGTTACGTTTTGCAGGCAAGTGCCTTAACTGCTGAGCCATCTCTCCAGCCGGTATTTTTGTTTCTGAGACAGGTTCTCACCATGAAGATCATGAGGTTGGCTTCAAACTCCCTATGTAGCCCAGACTGACCTCAAATGCATGATCCTCCTGCTTCATGAGTTCTAGACTGCGGATGTGTGTTACTGCACCCAGCCGCAAAGCTCATGCACTGTAACTAAGGAGCTCTGCGGCCCTGGGGCCCGGAAGAGTGACCTCTGGGCCCAGCAGCCCGAGGTTTTGTGTAGCTGACTTGTGTGTCCACAGAGCGAACCTTCTAGTACGTTGGAGGTTTCTAAGCTTTTCTCACCAGATGAGTCTCTCTGGAGCTTATGAAACCTCCTCCCAATTTTGTATGGATTGCAGACCATCTGCCTGCCGCTGAAGCTATCCAGCACTTCCTTATAGACGGGAAGGGACGGGGTAGGTCTTTCAGGCAGACACATTCGTGAAGTATTTATGGAGGACCAGGGATGTAGCTCAGCAATCGAACATTTGCCTAGTATCCTCCAGTGAGGAGCTGGGAGCTTGATTTAGCATTCAAGGCCCTGGGTTCCAGCCCCAGATTGCAGACATTTAATTAGTTAAATAGGGTTACACGAGTGTAGCTCAGTGGTGGGATTCTTTCATGCTAGCATGCACAAGGCTCTGGGTTCCATTACCAGCACCACAAGGTAGGGTCTCGCTCTAGCCCAGGATGACCTGGATGGAATTCACTATGTAGTTTCAGGGTGGCTCTGAACTCATGGTGATCCTCTATCTCTGCCTCCCAAGTGTTGGGACTAAAGGCGTGTGCCACCATGCCCTGCTTATTTTATATTTATTTATTTATTTTTGGTTTTTCTAGGTAGGGTCTCACTCTAGCCTAGGCTGACCTGGAATTCACTCTGTAGTCTCAGGGTGGCCTTGAACTCATGGCGATCCTTCTACCTCTGCCTCCCGAGTGCTGGGATTAAAGGCGTGCACCACCACGCCCAGTTTATTTTATTTTTTGAGACAGTTTCTTATTTAGCACAGGCTGCTTTTGAACCTCTGATCCTCTCTCCTCCTCTTCTTCCTCCTCCTGAGTGCTGGGATTAAAGGTGTGTGCCACCACCTGGCCATATCTGGCATCTTAAAATGTGGGTTCTGTGGCTCTAAACTCAGGTCCTCCTACTCTGAGCAACCACTGGACCCACCGAGCCATTCCCCAGCCCTCTGAACTTTTTGCAGCAGAGGACTGACTGGCAGACAGTAGGTGACACACCCCTTCTTGTTGGTAAATTAGAAGTTCCCCTGGGAATGATTCAAAGACAGTGGATGGGAAGGCTGTTTCCTGGGTCTGACCACAGGATACATTCCCTTCCCATGATCCCCAAGCCAGGAGGCCCTACCTCCCACTTCCTCATTTGGAAGAGGAGGCCTTGCTGGGGCCCCGCTCGTTTTCTGGCTGGTCGTTTGCAGAAATTCTGAAAAGGGAAATGAAGGCTGGTGAGGAAGCCCTGCTGGTACTGCTTGCCTGCTAGCATGCACACATCTGTGGCTTCAACCCCTGGAATCTTGGAAACTGGGAATGATGGCGCACATCTGTAATCCTAGCACTTCCCAGGTAGAAGCCAGAAGATCAGAAGTTCAAAGTCACCCCTTGGCTTCAGAGTGGTTTTGATCCTAGACTAAGTGCAACCCTGTTTTCAAAAGAGAGACACCTCAGGGTTTGGTGGTGCACACCTTTAATCCCAGCACTGAGAGGCCAGCCTGGGACTAGAGTGAGTGCTGGGTCAGCCTGGGCTAGAGCGAGACCCTGCCTCAATCTAAGAAAAGGAGAGACAGTGACTTTCTTTCCCCACCCGTGCTGTCTCCCCTCCTCCTTTGCAGGTGTTGGTGCTGTCTGACATCTTGCTGTGATTGGTTGATAGATGTAGTTAAATTTACTCCTTGTCATGTGGTATATCTGACCATCTTTCCCAGTCTCCCTAACTTTTGGGTTGTAGGTAACTGGGGTTAGGGTTCCCCAAGTTCTTTCCTGGGGACTGCTGCTGGGGGCAATGGCTCCATGTCCACAGGCAGGGTAGTAGTGGGAAGGAGTTGTGTGGGGGAACTTTTGCTCTGTAAAAGGTGGAACGCAAGCCGGGCGTTGTGACGCACGCCTTTAATCCCAGCACTCGGGAGGCAGAGGTAGGAGGATTGCAGTGAGTTCAAGGCCACCCTGAGACTACAGAGTGAATTCCAGGTCAGCCTGGACTAGAGCGAGACCCTATCTCGAAAAAACCAAAAAAAAAAAAAAAGGTAGAACGCATCTGCTAAGTGTGCTTGTGTTCATTCAGGCGTGCCCAGATGACGTGTGTGTGTGTGTGTGTGTGTGTGTGTGTGTGTGTGTGTGTGTGTGTGTGTGTGTGTGTGTGTGTGTGTGACAGAATGCACAGCGTGTCCTCAGGAGGACTTCAATGACAAGGGTGAGATGAGAGTCACGTGCACGAGTGTCTAGCGGGAGAGAGAGCCTTGCAGGCTGAGGGAGCCGCTGGAGTTGAGGCCCGAGGCAGGCACGTGACCATGAACCTCTGACTCAGCCTCTGTGATGGCTGGGGAGGTCAGCTCTCCTCATCTCCGTCCTGCATCTCACAAACACCTGCCAGGTGTGTTGTCATGCTTTTTTTTTCTTTTGGAAGTTTTTTTCTGTGTGATTGTATATATGTACGTGTGTGCATCCCGTGTTCATGTTGTGGGTGCCCTGTCTACTCGTCTTCATGTTCTCACTGAACCCAGGGCTGCTGGTTTTTTTCTTGTCGTTTCCCCAGTCATGCTGGCTGAACACTGAGCCCCTTGATTCTCCTGTCTCCATTTTCCAGGTCTGTGTGGCTATGCCCAGTTTTCACATGGGTGCTAGGGATCAAAGAAGCACGCTTACCCACTGAGCCGTCGCCCCTGCCCCTCATCTGTCTAGATAGGATCTTTGTAGCCCAGGCTGGCCTCAAACTTGCTATGTAACTAAGGCTGACCTTGAACTCCTGAACCTCTAGCTACTCCCACCTAGGTGCTAGGATCACAGGCAAGCACTCTACCAACTGAGCTACATCTCTAGCCTTGCCAGCTGTTTTTTTAAAAAAATATTTACTTATTTGAGAGTGAAAAAGGCAGATAGAGGGAGAGGAAAAAACGGGTGCATTAGCACCTCTAGCCACTGTAAATGAACTCCAGACCCATCACCTGTGCACCTGACTTTACGTGTGAGCACTGGGGAATTGAACTTGGGTCCTCCTGCTTTGCAGGCAAGCGCCTTAACTGCTGAGCCATCTCTCCAACCCCTCAGCTTGTTTTTTGAGATAGGCCCTCTGTAGCCCAGCTTGGCCTCAAACTGTGATCCTCCTGCCTCCGTGTGTTGGTATTACAGGCATGTGCCACCTACCCTAGGTGTATATATATCATCCTGATAATTTACTCTCTCTGTACCCCTGGAGGAGGAAGGATTCCCATTTTGCAAATGAGGAAAGGGTCAGAGAGGGCAGGGAATGTGCTTGGGATCACACAGTCAGCAGGCTCCTACACTCTTGGACCCCAGTGCCTCTGGGAAGTGGAGTCAGGAGGTGACGAGGCATGGGTTTGGGTCTTTGGTGGAGTGACACCGAGAACAGCTTGCATGTGAAAACAGGGACAGAAGTCTCCAGGAAGGCTCCTGTGTGTCAGGATGGGGCCGCACAATGAAGGCGAGGGACCCTGTGTGCTTCAGGCCGGCCAAGGACAGGCAGCAAGGCCTGGACCACGGAGAGGCTGGGGTGATGGAGAGAAGGAGGGAGGAGCTGGCAGGAGCTGGGGAGGGGACATTTCATGACTGCAGGCTGTCAGTTCACTGTAGTGTGCATCTGAGGGGGGGGGGAAGAGAGAGAGAGAGACAGTGAATGAGGGAGGCAGTTGCTCACCAGAGTCTCTTGACATTGTGAATGGATACCAGACACATGGCAACACTTTTGCATCCGGTGTTACATGGGTGCTAGGGAATTGACCCGCGACAGGAAGGCTTTGCAAGCAAGCACCTTTAACCACTGAGCCATTTTCCCAGCCCCAGGGTTCTTTCGTTTAGTCTTCCCCCTGTCCTGGGTGGGGGAGGCAGGGTTCTATGAGGAAACAGGCACAGGTGTCGAGCCCCAGAGACATCCTGTAACACCTTCCCTGGTAGGAGGAGGGAAGCTGAGGTGATGCAACCTGCTAGGCCAGTCCGGAAGCCAGGCTGGCCCTGGCCGCCTAGTAAGTGACCCTCTGAATGAGGCTGGGTGACTTTCCTGGTGCGCAGCCTGCTGGGGCAGGACGGACGGGGCTGACCTGGATTCTGTCCCCTTCTCTGGTCCAGGAGCTGAGCAGCCATGGCCTACCACAGCTTCCTGGTGGAACCCATCAGCTGCCATGCCTGGAACAAGGACCGTACACGTAAGTGCCCGCTGGGGACACATGGTGCGAGTGGTGGGGCTCAGGCAGGTCCCACACCTTGGGTCCTCAGTCTGTGGGACATGGTCACCATCAGGGCAGGTGGAAGGGCAAGTGTTGGCCAGACTCCACTTGTGGGTGCTGGCAGGGTACAGGGCTAGAGAGGGAATAACAGCTGGGGGGTGGGGGGGTCTCCCAGGGGCAGGAAGTGAGGATAGGAGCCCGAAGTTATGGCTAGTGGAGGGAGCAGTGAAGAGAAATGCCAGGGGTCCGGTGTGGTGGCACATGCCTGTAATCCCAGCACTCGGGAGGCTAAGGCGGGAGCAGTGTGAGTTTGAGGCCAGCCTGAGTTAGACAGTGAGACCTTAAGGGAAAGAGGGAAAGAAAAAGGGGGATGGTGAGGTGTGAAAGAAAAGGAGGGAGGGAGGAAGAAGGTTGCCAAGGGCAGAGAGAAGAGAGAGAGATATCAGCATGTATGGACACTGAGTATGGTGGCACGTGACTGCAATCCCGATACTCCAGAGGCTGAGGCAGGAGGATTGGAAGGTCAAGGCCAGCCTGGGCTGCACAGTGAGACCCTGTCTTCAAAAACCAAAAGTTAGGAAATGAGGGAGGAAGTGATGACCCAAGGCTGAGGGGAAGGTCATGGAGGCAGAGGACAGTAACAGGGTAGATGCCCACCAGAGCCACAGGATGGGGAGGTCTCAGGTCTCAAGACGGATAGATGCAGGTGTCAGGTGGCCAGTCCTGGAGGGTAACAGGGTGGCTCAGCAGGACCCAAGGGATGGAGGAGAATGGCGGGAAGGGTGCTGGGCACCCACACCTGTCTCCCTTGCAGAGATCGCCATCTGTCCCAACAACCACGAGGTGCATATCTACGAGAAGAGCGGCGCCAAGTGGACGAAGGTGCACGAGCTCAAGGAGCACAACGGGCAGGTGACAGGTAGGTCAGGCTGGCTGCAGATGAAGGAGGCAGGGAACTCACTGCATCAGGTTGGATACTCTGGATTTTAAGGAGCACAGCCCTGATTCAAACTGGCTTAGGTTATATGGGACTGTGTTGGCTCATGTTACTGAAAAGCATAGCAGCTTGTGGGGCTCAGGAGAGGCTTGATCCAGCACCTCAGCATCACCAGGAAGTTTCTTGCCTCTTGGCTTTGCCCTCCAGCCTGTTTGGTGATAGCTTGGGGGAGCTGTCATGGCCCCTAGAGAGGCTCCGGATAACAGTGGGCCTTAGTAGAAAGAATGCTTGTTGGGATGAGCACTTGCTTAGCATAAGCAAAGCCCTGGGTTCCATTCGAAGCATTGCAAGAACTCCTCTGGGGCTGGGGAGATGGCTCAGAGCGATGGGGCCCCAATACCAACACGAAAAGCCAAACAGCCTCTGCTTCCTGGCTCTGCATGCAGTGTGCCCGACTGTGTCCTCCGGAGCTGAATGCCAACATAAAGCCTTCCTTCCTTTAAAAACAGCACTGAGTGGGGTGCTGATGGGGGCAGAGACAGGGATTGCTAGGGCTCACTGCTCAGCCAGTCTAACCAAAAAACCCCCAGCAGAGGCTGGAGAGATGGTTCAGCAGTTAAGGCGTTTGCTTGCGAAGCCTGATGGCCTGGGTTCGGTTCCCCAGCTCCCATGTAGCCAGATGCACAGAGTGGTGTATTTGTCTGGAGTTTACTTGCAGTGGCTGGAGGCTTTGGCACACCCATACTTTCTCTTTCTCTCAAATTAAATCTATAAATATTTTAAAAATAACAGCAAGCTCCAGGTTCAGCAAAAAAGTCCATCAAAGAAATACAGCAGAAGAGCCATAGAGGACACCCACCGTCTTGACGTCATCTGGCTCCGTGTGCATGTAATGAGGCACATATTACAGACACACCAAAAATAAACTTTCCTACACGGCTTCAGCCTTGCGTCTCCACTCCAACCCCACAGGCATCGACTGGGCCCCCGAGAGTAATCGGATTGTGACCTGCGGCATAGACCGCAACGCCTATGTGTGGACGCTGAAGGGCCGCACGTGGAAACCCACGCTCGTCATCCTGCGGATAAACCGTGCCGCCCGCTGTGTGCGCTGGGCCCCCAACGAGAACAAGTTCGCTGTGGGCAGTGGCTCCAGGGTCATCTCCATCTGTTACTTCGAGCAGGAGAATGACTGGTGGGTGTCTAGCTGCTGTCCAGGGAAGGCTGGGAGGGACTCAGGGCTGGTGAAGCCCAAGACTACAGATTTTTAAGGGGGCAACACCAGAATGTCCCCAGAAAGCACCAGGTGAGATGTCCGGACCCTTGCTCCCATCTCCCCAAGGGAACCTGTCCTCTGAGCCTCATCATCTGTGTGGTTCTACAGCTCAGCTCCGATTTGGTAATGACAAGGACAAGACACACTAAAGAAGTCTAATGCATACATTAGCACTGACTTCATAGATGAGCATGGGGAAAGTCACATACAGGAACCGAGTTCAAATCCCACCCTGACCAGTTTGCAACCACATGACGTGAGGTTGAAAACGAGACTGAGGCATAGAATGGCAGGCTCATGCCCCTCCCACCTGAGACACTGTGGGCCCTAGTGTCACTGAGGCCCACGGTGCCACCTGCCTGTCCCTTTTGTCCCTGCTAGGTGGGTGTGCAAGCACATCAAAAAGCCCATCCGCTCCACCGTCCTCAGCCTGGACTGGCACCCCAATAATGTGCTTCTGGCTGCCGGCTCCTGTGACTTCAAGTGTAGGTGAGTTGGGAGGGGAACCCCAACCTAACATACAACAGGAATTGGAAGGTGAAGGAGCCTCACCTTCCATACAGACCCAGCTCACTGACCTGGGGCCTCTGGAGCCCCCCATCCCCTGCCACCTGCCCCGTCCAACCTCCCACCCTATAGTTTCCTGGTTTCTGTCTGAGGGAGAATGAATGGGTGACTGAGAAGCGGGAAAAAATGGTATTATTTGTGGGTGTGATGCATGCATGCACGTGAGGATGGAGCACACGAGAGGACAACTGGGGGTGTCTCGTTTCTCAGGAGCACTGCTCATCTCGGAGCCAGTCTTATTGAGGCTGTACTGGCTGGCCAGGGGGCCCCAAGGACCCTCACCTCCCACCACGCCCTGCTTATTTTACATGGGTGCTGGGGATTGGACTCGGGCCCTTGTGCTTGCAAGGCAAGCGCTTTACTGACTGAGCTGCTCTCCAGGCTTCAATTGAATGTGCAGTTGTCATTCATAGCACCCACTGGACCCCAGTTCCTTTCAGCTCCAGGCAGACAGCCTCGCCCCTCCTGAATCCTCATTTGGGAAATAGCAAACCACCAGAGGCTTTTCTGGGAGCCCTGGGTCCAGAGAAAATGGTGTCCTACGAGACTGTGGGTGGGTGGGTGTGTTAGCATCAGAGGGGTCAAAAGGCAGTTCACGTGTGGGAGTGGTAGAGTGGGGGCCACATCAGTTGTGGGTGGTCGGCACTCCAAGAGGTCATAGGATGCCCAGCTGGGAGACCTCCCCTCATCAGCCCCACCTTGATGCACAAAGGGGACACTGAGGCCCAGACTTGTCCAGCATGAAGCTGCAGTCTGTGCAAAGCCAGGTCTCTGCACTGACTGCCCCTGAGCTTGCTTTACTGAGCCAGTCTGGAGAGGGATCCCCCTCTGGGGCATCTTCCAAGCCCCCTTTCCACCTCTCCACAGGATCTTCTCAGCCTACATCAAGGAGGTGGAGGAGCGGCCGGCTCCCACACCGTGGGGCTCCAAGATGCCCTTTGGGGAGCTGATGTTTGAGTCCAGCAGCAGCTGCGGCTGGGTGCATGGCGTCTGCTTCTCTGACAGCGGCAGCCGTGTGGCCTGGGTCAGCCATGACAGCACTGTGTGCCTGGCGGATGCCAACAAGAAGATGGCGTGAGTACAGAGGGTGGAGGTTGGGGGGCTGTGGGACAAGAGAGGCACAGATCATAAAAGGTGCAGCTGACCTCCGTCTCCCCATCAGTGTCGCCACCCTGGCCTCTGAAACACTGCCTCTGCTGACCCTCACCTTCATCACCGAGAACAGTCTGGTGGCAGCTGTAAGTAGCCTTTGGAGAGGTGTGGGCAGGGGCCAGGAAGAGCAGTCTCCCAGTAAACCTACACAACTCTCCACTCATCCTTCCTACCTCCCTCTCCTGCCTTGCCTTTCCTTCCTTTTGACCTTCCTCCCAGCAGAATCAGTTGGGTTGTGCTGCAGTAACAAAATTCCCCAACCACACTTGCTTAATTCAGCAGATGATTAGTTCTCCCCCCCCCCAGGGGTGGGGGAGTGAAGAGATGGTCTCACTTTGCAGCCTAGGCTAGCCTACAACCTTCCTGCCTCAACTCCCCAATCACAGGGATTTACAGGAACCCTAGGCTGACCTGGAACTCACTATGTAGTGTCAGGGTGGCCTCGAACTCAACAGCGTTCTTCCTACCTCTGCTTTCCGAGTGCTGGGACTGAAGTGCGCCTCCTTCCTTCCTTTCTTGTGGTACTGGGTAGTGAACCAGGGTATCCTGCGTTCTGAACAAGCGCTCTGCCGCTATTCTACATCTCTAGCTCTTTCAAGTTCCTTGAAACTCACAATCTAATTGCCTCAGCCTCCCTGTAGCGGGGACTACAGATGTGTGCCCCAAGGCATGGCTAGGGGTTTTCTTGCGGGCACCGACACTGTCTAGTGGGGGTGTGATGGGCTCTGGCGGGAAGCTCCCTGTTACCTTGTGAAGAGTCAATGGAGAATCTGGCCCATCCCAACTTTTCTGCTTACATTTATTGGCCAGGCAAATGGCAAGCCTGTGCGGCACCACCAAGTCCCCCGACAGCCAGTACTCTCCCTTCTGCCCACACCCCCTTTCTGCAATCTTCATGTGGGTGTTGAAGCTTACTGTCTTCTTGGAGGCGCGTTCTGCTGGGGTGGGGGCGACTCCCTGAACTCCTCAACTAGACGCAGGTCGTGGGTGAAGGTTGATACCCCTGGGGTTGACCCACCCCCCTGGGTCCTCCTGGTGGCCCCTTAGCCTCTAGGGCCACCAGATGCCCCTGCGCGTCCCCCTGCTGTAGAACGCCCTGTCCCGCCCAGGGCCACGACTGCTTCCCGGTGCTGTTTACCTACGACGGCGCAGCGGGGACTCTGAGCTTCGGTGGGCGGCTGGACGTGCCCAAGCAGAGCTCTCAGCGCGGCATGACCGCCCGCGAGCGCTTCCAGAACCTGGACAAGAAGGCGAGCTCCGAGGGCGGCGCGGCGTGCGGCGGGGGCCTCGACTCATTGCACAAGAACAGTGTCAGGTGCGGAAGGGCGGGGCCTGAGCCTGAACCTGCAGGCAGGGGCTGGGGCAGGGCGGGCGGGGCCTGAGCGAGGTTAGGGCTGTTCTGCTAGAGAACTGGTCTTGGCTGCTGGAGGAGCCAGGCGCTTTGTAGGTTGCACAGAAGTAGCGTCAGGTGGAGGCTCTGCAGTCTACCTCGCTCCTCGATTTTAGATGACCAAGTAGTACTCTGGAGTGGCTAGAAAGTGACCAGCAGGCTTTTGGGGTGGGCCTATTGGTAGAGCCCAATAAGGTGTGGGAGGAGCTAAAGGTCCTGCTGCGCCCACCTGAGCCCTTCCCAAACTCCAAAGTTGCCAACTACTGGGGTCCCCCCGCGGCCTATCAGAGGGAGAAGTATGGCTCTCCATGTCTAATTCAGATTAACCTTTGTCCAGCTCTCAGAGGTGTTCAGCCGCCGCGTTCGTCCTGCCCGTGTGTGTGTGTGTGTGTGTGTGTGTGTGTGTGTGTGTGTGTGTCTGCAGCCCATGTCTTTCCTCCCTAAGCCTCAAGTGACTGTGCCATTTGCTGGGGATTCATTGTGCACCTTGCATAGGGCTAGAGTTTCTCCCATAGACTGACACCTAGATTCCATTCCCAGGATGCCCCTGGCTAGGCACATGCTGTCTTGGCATTTCTTACAGGAATGGGTTTGGGAGCTTCTGGTAGGCAGGCTTGGATCCTAAATCTTTCATCTTCTCTACAGCCAGATCTCGGTGCTCAGCGGGGGCAAGGCCAAGTGCTCCCAGTTCTGCACCACAGGCATGGATGGTGGCATGAGCATCTGGGACGTGAAGGTGAGCGTGGCTGCACTCTGTAGCCCCAGGGTGGACCTCACCCTTGCTCTCACTTGAGAAAAGCACCGTGTGAGGGCCTAGGGTGGGGAGCACTTCACCTCTGGCCTGCGCACCTCCAGCTGGGATGGGTGTCTGCCGGACAACTGAGAGCCAGCCTGTGCATTCTCCCCCCTTGCAGAGCCTGGAGTCAGCTCTGAAGGACCTGAAGATCAAGTGAGCTGTGTGAGGAGTGCTGCCTTCATCCCAGCTGCTGGGAAGCTAAGGGTCGCTTTGCTAACTGCTTCTAGGGCACCAGTACAGGCCCCCTCAGGGGCTACACTCCAAGAAGGGTAGGGGATGGGCTGGGAAGCTTTCCTGCCCATTCAGGGAACATGTGCCTTTTCTTAAATGCTTTTACTTATTGTTTAAAAAAAATGCCCCCAAAGCACAATGCTGGTCATGAAACGCTTCAGAACTGGAGGTAATAAAAATGGAACTGTGGACAGGCCTGCCTGTGTGGAATAAAGGCTGATTTCTGCAGGGGCAGCCTGAAATCAAACCTCCTTAAACACAAAGAGCTTTTCCCAGACTTATTTCTCCCCTGCAGTCTTGCCCTGGGTTACATGTTGCAGGCTGGTTCTGGACCTTACTGGAAATGCCTTACTTCCTCACTGCGATGGAGATGTTGACTTTTGATAAATGCTAATCATTTTTGGTAAGGTTTCCCCTCCACCTTTTTTGAGGCAGGGTCTCATGTGGTCCAGGCTGACCTGGTCTCTGTAGCCCAGGCTGGCCTTGAATTCTTGGCACTCCTACCTTTGCCTCCCAAGCACTAAGATTAAAGGCTTGCATCACCACACCCATCTTCCAACCCTTTTTACTTTGCTCAGTCTTTTTAAAATCATGTTTTTTGGTTACTTGCATAGGAATGCTTTCATCTAGGTAGCAAGTTACACTAAAGATTCCCTAACAGTTGCTCTTATATATGTAGAATACAATGGAGTTATATATATTATTATACATATAATATACACACACACCTCCCCAACAGGACACACCATACTGTTTTCAAGCAGCCCAGACTGGCCTTGAACTTCCGGTCCTTCTATCTCCACATACTCCCTCCTCCAGTAATGGGTTGGGTTTCTATGGTGCTTTGTGCATTCTAGGGAAGCATTCTACCAACTGAGCTACAGCCCTTTAAAAAAAAGTTTTATTTGCAGTGAGATTATGGGCGCACCGGGGCCTTTAGCCACTGCAAACAAACTCCAGATGCACGCATCACTGTGCACCTGGCTTTATGTGGTTACTAGGGAATCATGGGCTTTGCAGGCAAAATGCCTTATTACCCACTGAGCAATTTCTCCATTCCCTCATTCTTAGTTTGCTGCAAACAGACTTCATAGATGTGCCACTTTGAGCCATCTCCCCTGCCCCCACCTTACTTGAGTGCATGTTGTGTGAGTATGGGTGCCACTGCACCTGTGTGGAGGTCAGAAGACAACTTTGGGTGTTATCTTCGATTCATTGTTACACTACATTTGCCAGAGTAGCTGGCCTGTGTGCTTCAGGGTAATTCTTCTGTCCCCGCCTCCCTTCTCAAAGTAGGCATTCTGGGATCACAGATGCGAAGGCTTTTACCTGGGTTCTGGGGGATGCAAGCAGGAACCTGTGCTTGTACGGCTTGTGTTCAGCCTGTGAGAGCCTGCTGCAAAGTGAGGTCTGGTCTCAGAGCTGATATGATTTGCCACAACGCCTCACACTGAAGAGTAAGACACTGGCACGTATTCCATAGTTTCCCTTAGACAAATAGGGATGCCTTTGATATGCCCCACCCCCATAGCCCTGCCCTAGAGTATAAATGTATTGACAAGCACGGCAGCTTGGTGTTGTGAGGCCTCAAGCAGGAAGTGTGTGGAAAGCCTTGGGCTCGGGAGACAGCTTAGTTGTAAAGTGCTCACTGGACAGGCATGAAGATTTGAGTTCAGACTCTCAACGTGCATGTAAAAGCCAGCAAGGGTCTGTGATCCCAGCTCCATGGAGATGGGAGACAGGATGACTCTTGAGGTCTGGCTTGCTGGCTAGTTAGTCTTGTCAAATTGGTGAGCTCTAGGTTTAGTGAGACCCTCTGTACTAAAAAAAATAAAAAATTAGCCTTTAATCCCAGCAGAGGTAGGAGGATCACTGAGTTCAAGGCCAGCCTAGGACTACAGCATGAGTTCCAGGTCAGCCTGGGCTAGAGTGAAACCCTGACTTAAACAAAAAAATTCAGGTAATCAAGGAAGACATCTGGCCTCCACATGCATGCACACCCACACGTGAGTACAAATACTCAAGAAAAAAAATCGGGCTTGTTGGATATAGTGGTACATGCCTGTAATCCCAGGTACTAAGGAGGTAGGAACTGGAGAGTATTTCTAGGTTGAAGGCCAGAATGGTCAATATAGAGTAAAGTTCTGTTCTCCCTTCCCAAGGCAAGATCAAGCCAGACACCATGCTTGGCACATGCCTATGATCTCAGGCAGGCAGCCTGGGCTCCACCCCATCAGTGGTATGTGTGTGGGGGATGGACAAGTTTAGTCATGTGCTTCCTCCCTCAAGCAGGAAGCGAGCAGGGTAGGTCTAGATCCCTCCTAGGAGATAGAAGACCTAGACTAGAAAGAAGGGGATCTGGGCCCTGCTCAGCATTGGACATAACAATGCTAGCAGGCCCTTCTGGGTGTGGAGGTGAGGACACAGCTGCTGCCTTCCAGTGCAGTGCAGGTGACCCCACCATGTCCAGGGAAGAGGAGTGGGGCTGAGGAAAGGTTCCAACAAGGAATGGCACGGACAGGGCTGAAGGACTAGAGGCGGGGAGGTTCACCAGACTCTTGTGGCACTGTGGGAACCAATCAGGCCACCAAAGCAGGTTGATGTGGCAGGCTCTGCATTCTGAGACCAGTCTACAGGCACAGGAAGACAATGTGGGGTGCTGATGTGAGCCACAGGACTGGCCAATGGGAGATGGATGACACCTGGCTTAAGCAACTAGGAGAGGTGATGAGACGTGATACCATGTCCTCACCTTGGGAGGAAAGCCTTGTGAGACCTACTGTAAGAAACCCAGGGTTGGTGCAGTACAGTGGAAGTGAGTCATGCTGTTCCCAAGGTGCAAAGTAGCAGAGCCAGGATTCAAACTCAGGCACGAGTCCTCATTGTTAACTGCTAAGAGGGTCTCTGGCCAAACCACAGGATTATGCTTCCAGCCCACAAGAACTCCAGTCTGCACATAAGCCTTGTACCCAGCTAAGAACCACACCACCAGACTAAAAGACACCCAGGAAGTCGCTTTCCCCAGTGTCCTGGGCAGGTACCAAGGGGAACCTTACCAAATTCAGCCTCCTCATGCCATCCGATCACAGACCTTCTTTGGCTTCCAGCACACCTGCCTTATTACCACCATGTTCTAGAACCAGCACCAGGGCAGTGGACCTTGCTGAATAGCCACTATTTTGTTGAGAGAATCTCACTTTGCAGCCACAGACTTGAACCTGGGCAGCTGTGTGATCCATCCAAGGGCATGTGGTAGATGCTGCCAGGAAATAGGCTCAATGCCACCTGCCATTAAATCATTTTGTTTGATTTCTGGCAACCATACCACATTTACCCACATCCCTCTGGCACCTTGCCACATTAGGCTGCCCTCTTGGACTATACACAAGTGACAGTGTTGCCCCGAGGTGAAGCATTCCACTCAGATGGGGACAGGGGCAGGGAAGGAGTGAGCCTTTCCCAAGGTAAGCCTCAGTTTCCCCAGAGCCAGCCACCACCAAACAGAGTGGTAAAGACAGGCAATAACTGGCGGCCAGTGCTGGGAATGGCTTTTGGGAGCAAAAGCACAGCATGAGGTGACCACCAGGGGGCACTAGGCAGCCAGCAGAGGAAGGCCCCAGGCTGCTCCAGCCTACTGTGGCAGGAGGGCCAGTCCCTAGATGGGCACCCAAGGCCTCACCCTCCGGCTTCTGAGGTCCTGGCCCTCCACCTTGCTTTGCGCTGACAGGTTTGCCCCCGGCTAGGGATGTTTCTGAACCTTGCTGGTGTTCCCGCCCAAGTGACACCAAGGGCAAAAGAAGCTGAGAAGCAGCTGCCAAAGAACTGTCGAACAAATTATGATAATGTCAAGTTTAATCTGCCAAATATACAAGTTGAATGTGTGGAGCATGTTCTGCCTGGGTGCTGCACGGTAACCAGAGGTTTCTTGAAGTGATCAATGGGTTGGGTTAAAAATGGGCACTAGCCCTGGCCAGATGAGTGGGCGTAGGCAGAGCAGGTCAGAGAGGAGAGGCCTCAGTAGGACGGAACCGCCCAGGACAAGCCATGACCCTAGGGGCACAGGCTCCTGGGCAGCCCCTCTTAGCGAGCACCCAGGCAACAGACTGGGCTGGCTGTCACAAGCTCCACAGCAGCTGCCTGCTGGCACACCCGCCTGCTAACGTGCAATCTACCGGACAAATGGAAGCTCTCACTCTGCTTCCCAGGCACCCCCCCCACCAGGGTTCCAAATTCTAAAAACAGCAAAAACATTCAAATGGTTACATATGAAATGCTGTCCTGCATCTTTCTGTCTCAAAGATAGCAGCTGCCCCTCCCCCCAGCCCCCCCATATCCCCCCGAACGATTTCTGTGCCAAGATGAAGAGGCCCCAGGCTGTCGGGGCTCCTGGCCATGAGGGGCTGCTGCAGCGGCGCCAGGGCACAGGGTGGGCGAGACACGGCAGAGGTCCTGGCGGCACAGCCCGGCTCCCTGGCATCTCCTCCCACAGCCAGCTTACTTATTCAGGGACAGTGACTGCATCCGCTTCCCTGACAAAGTCGCATCATCTTTCGCTGAGGGTTAGAAGGGAAGGAAGGGTGGGAGTTAGAACACAGCAAAATCACCTCCCACGCCCTCAGAATCATGTAACTTCAGAACTGGGGGCCTCAGAATATATCCTAGACAAACTGGCTTGGCTGGCAGATAGGAAGATGGCCATGGAAAAGGGCCCAGGCTGCCTCACGAGGGAGGATTTCTGCTGAGGCCCAAAGGTCACAGTGTGCATGAGTGTACGTGAGTGCTGACCTTCCACAGGATCTCCGAAAATACAATCTAGCAGCAACTAGAAACGTCTCCCCACAGCACTGGCAGACCCCACAGTTCCAACCTTGCTCTGTGAGTTCTGAAGTCATGTCTCAATGAGCAACAATATCCACCTGGCTACCAATGTCCTTTCCTTCTGGGAAGCCAGCTGAGATGGGCCAGTCAGCCCAGTGAGAGGAACAATAAATGCCCCTGAGCAACTCATCTCTCTTCTAGGCCTCAGTATCCCCAGAACCCAGCAAGGAAGCAGGACAGTGAGTTAAGTGCCCCCCCCCCCCCAGGATGGTAACGAGAGAATGCGCCTGCTATAAGGCAGACCGGCACCAGGCCACCTTTGGCTGCCAAGAGGGAGGTGACGGGGCTCAAGCATGGCATCAATGGATTTGTTCTCTTGTATTTACCTTCCCACCTCAAGTCCCTGGACAGAGAGGAGTGACTCCAGGCAGTTCTCCTGGCTTCACAAGGTACACAGACCTTAGCAGGACCTCCCAGCCCCACAGACTTGTGCTGGTCCTGAGGACTCCTGCTTCTGAAGACAACTGACTATAGAGTGCCTGCACCTGACTCCATAGTGTGGAGGAGGGGTGGTGGGCAGGGGCATCCTTCTCCACAGCCTCTACTGGCTGACTTGGCCATTTCACCCCCTCCCACCTCACAGACAAGGACAATGCAGGGCTGAGGGGCTTACCCAGGACCTACCTTTCCTCTCCTCTTCCTTCTTTCTTGCTGCTTCCTCCCGCTGTTTCCGGATGATTGCCAGCCGGGCGAGGTCAGCCTTGGCCTGCTCTGTCTTCCCAGCTAAATGCATTTTCATGTAGCGCTCTTTTGCTTTCTGCTTCTCAATTTCTTCTCTGTGAATTAAATGGTGTCACAGAGGACATGTTCCCACCACTGTTAGCTGAGCTGGAGGTAGAAGTGCCTAGGCCTAGGGCTCAGGGGAAGAGGGTGCTTCAGCTGAGGGTGAGGCCCTGGCTCTGTGTGTTTCATTCAATGGACACTTTTCAAACAAGCAAGCAAAGGGAATAGGTTCAGGTGGCAAACACCCATGAAAGCCTTGGCATAAGAGGGGACAATGTCTGGCTACAGGCGGGCACTTGAAGTCTTCATGGCCCATGAAAAACAGGGACCCAAACCAAATGCACTGTGTATCCCAGAGACAAGAAGACGAAGGCACTGGAAACCACATGTTGTAAGGAACAGAAGTGGATCCCAGTGCCAAGGAGCCTCAGGGCAAGGAACAAGAGGCACAGGTGGGAGAGACCAACCCACTGGGCACCTGAACAACCCACTGGTCACCAGGACATAGCAGCTCAGGTGTGCTTCCCAAGGAGGTGCGCCCTCTAAGGAGAGCTGTGGGAATAAAACTGGACTTTAATGGACAAAGGCATGCTCAGTGATTGCCCTTCAAAATGAAGAATGTAGACAGGACCACTGGTTCCCCTTGGTGAGTCTGACCTAGAGGGAATACCCTTCAGGGTGTGAGGTCGAGGGTCCCATTTGTACTAACCCCCTAGAGGAGCCGAGTAATAGAGGAGAGAAGAGTCCTGCCTGGCAGGGGCAGGAGAGGGGCATGGCCTCCTAGAGACCTTCACAGACCACAGAGCCAGGGCAGTAATGGAAGTAAAACATGGGAGCCTACCCCAAGTGAGAAGCTTGGCCACCAGAGCTGTGGCTCTTATTAGTACCTGCTTAACATGTGTGAGGCCTTGGGCTCTACCCCAAGCACAATAGAACAAGTCAGGGCATCTGATTAAGAAGTGAGTATATGCCAGGCACTTTAGTACTCGATCTCCACCTTTAACAGCTTGTGAGGTGGGCATCTGAAGCTTCCTTTTCACATGGGACACACCCTGACTCCACAGACAATGTTGCTGGGGTGGAGCAGGTGGGAGGAGGAGGAGTCTCTCTGCTCTGCAGGAAAATACAAGAGGCGCTCTTGTATTCCTGAGCTATTACTCTCAGCGTCGTGTTTGGGAGCTCTGAACCTGCTACTCTATCTCCCCTGGTATCATGTATCTATTGGTGTTGGTTTGAGAAGTTGCTGGGGAGCCTTTGGGGAATGACATGAAATAAAAATACCACACAGCTAGAGCATGCCATCTGGGCACCTAACAACCCACAGGCCCACTCCAGTCATGGTCTAAGGTCACAGGCCTGGCCAGTAGACATTACCGTTCTCTCCTTGAAAGTTCCTTTGGCCCATCCAGGTCCAACTGCGTGACTTTCTTGGTTGTCTGTGCTACCCGGTTGGGGTTCTCAATGTCAATGAGCCCTTCCACGCCTTTTCGCTTTTGCTAAGACAGAGGAAAAAAAGTTGACTGTTGGAAAAGTTTGGGTCTTCAGAGCCCCTGAAGGCCACTCCCACCATCTCCCAAGATCCCAACTGGATAGGAACAAACTCCAGTTCCATCTCCAGTCCGCAAGATGCCCAGCCCAAGTCTCACAGAAGGATAGCATTTTGGAACATCTTCAACAGCCTGACAGGGCAAGGAAAAAGAGCCTATGTTATGAGGTCCCAGCCAATGTCAGGCGCCTGTAACTGGAGACTATTAGCTCAGCTTCAGGGACAGTAAGTGGATTTGACCAAAGTCAACCCAGGAAGTAGACAGCAGGTGAGAAGAGAACTCTAGCCCAATTTACAAGCTGTCCACACAGCACTGTTCCACTTCAAACTCCAGAAGCAGTTTCCCAAGAATTCCAAGCCTAATTTTCCCTGCAGTAAGTATACTTCATCCCAGGCAGAGAGAGCTAAGGATGTGTGCTCCCATGCCTGCCCACTTCAGCTAGGGTAGGCTGTGACTCAAGGATGAAGGTGATCACTGAGTCACAGGTTTTAAGAGCCAGAGCCGGGACCTCCCACCTGGCCAGGGAAGTGCTCTAGCAGCTTTGGTCACAGTTTCAGATCTGTTAATCTGTCAATCCTACTTGTCTCAAGTTACCAGAGAGAGACAGTCTCCAAATGTTGAAGATCTCTCCTTGGAGTTCCACATGCCTATACCCAATTTTCAAAATTCATCTGGACACATGAGCTTGACATCTACTCTCATGCACCCGATTTCTCCTTTCCAAGCCCCAAATACTGCTGATGCCTGTCCACTCTTCACTGCTCCTGCCACCACCATGGAGCAAGCCACAATTTCTTCTCCCTGCTTCCACCCCAGGATCCTAGAATTTGTTCCTCAGGGAAACCAAATTAATCATCTAAATAAGAAAATCTGGTCGTCTCTCTCCCACTCTCAAGACCGTCCCAGCTGCCCACTTCTTGCTGTAGGAAGGAGTAGGCAGCCCATCCCCCTCCACAGCTATGCAGCAAATGCCCTCGCCAACCTCTCCTCCTCCATCCCGAACCACTCACCCACTAAGTCCAAGCCTCACCCTGCTCCTGTCCTACCCTGGGACTGCTGCACTTGCACGTCCCCATTAGAATGTAAGTCGTTACCAACAAGGACTTTGCATTAAAACAGGCACTCAAAAAACATGCCTGGAATTCTAGTGTTCATAAGGTGGAGGTGGGAGGATAAGGAGAGTGCAAGGCTAGTCTCAGCTGCACATCAAGTTCAAGGCCAGCCTGGGCTATATGACATGCTGACTCGAAAGTCTGTTCAGTGAATGCTTGTACCAGATAAGACTCAGTACCTGGTAGTCATCATCTTCATCCTCACTCTCATCTGAGTCTAGAGATTTCTTCTCCTTTTTAGGGTCACCTGCAGCCCCATCTCCACCTTCTTCTTGTTCCTCTTCTTCCTGTTTCAGAAATGGATAGCCTGCAGAATCAAAAAATGCAAAACATACCCCCAAGAATGTGACAGCCCCCACTACCTCTAACTGTGGACCTTTACATTAAGCCCTCAGAAAGGTGGGACCAATTATGACAAGAGTCCTGTTCTGTGAACCTGGTCCCCAGTGTGGGAGGTCCTGGGTCATAGAGAGGCATCCCAGGCACAGTGCAATACCATCCGGAGACCAAGCCCTCAGTTCAGCAAGGCCCTCACCTCTCTCACCTGTCACAGCCATGCTGACCAACCTGGGAGCAGCTCATCTTCCAGCTCAGAAGGTTCCAGGCATAAGACTAAAAGCCATGCTCCTGCACACAGCTGCCAAACCCACACCAGCTTCCCAAGACCACACATTGGCAGGTACCTGTCTCCACTATAAAATACCCTTGATGGTTCATACTTGTAGTTATAACATCAGGGAGGACAAAGCAGAGTGCTTGCCATGAGTTTGAGGCCACCTTGGGCTACATAGCGAGATCCTGCCCCATAAGAACAAAACAGGATTAAGATAGCTCAGTCAGCAAAGTGCCTGCCTTGCAAGCATGACAGCCTAAGTTTGATTCCACATAAAATGTCTGGTGTGGTGGCGTGTGCCTCTAATTTTAGTGCTAGAGAGGTAGAGACACATGAATCCCTGGGACTGGTGGGTGAGCTCCAGGCCTACTAGAGACTCTCAGAAAGAGATGGGTAGAGTTCCTAAGGATATATTGGAGATTGTCGTCTGACCTCCACATGCACACACCTCTGCACATTCAAAAGATTCACAGGTATACCCCCCCCACATGTGTGCAAAACAAACAAAAAACCCTGATGTAAACCGGATATCCTTCCCCTCTCCACACTTGCTCACGCGCTCTCCAAGGTTCTGCTCACGTCAGCACCTCCCAGACTCCTAGCTAGAGGCCATCTCTTCAAGAGTCTTGTCTATGCTCTCTGTGTCCATAATTAATTCAGGTGTGGATGTATGGTGTGGGGAGGGATGGAGGCACCAATGAGTGACAAAGGAACTACTGAGCTTGGATTGGAGGGCAGTGTGAGGAGCAAAGTATGAGTCACAGAGGAGGTGACAATGAACAAAACCAGGCCACGCCTCAGATGTGGGGGTGGGACGACACAGCCAAGCTGAGGGGGGGGGGGATTTCTGGTGACAGAGAATAGTGGAGGGAGAATCTTCAGAAGGTGGACACTTAAGACCAAGTGCAAAGACCACTGCTACAGAGTTCCTTCTAACTGATCCAGGCACAGGAAGGCCTGCTCCAACTGTGACCTGCTGTTCCAGGGCTCACACCTGCAACCTGCTGCCCTTCCTACCCCATGGATTGGCAGTAGAGATTTCCTGGCCTCTCTGGGCACTGGAGAGGCTGTACTCACCCTGGCCTTCTGCTCTTCAGCCTGCAGCTGGGCGTCGATCTCCTCAGGGCTTGTGTACTGTCTTGCCCGGCCTTTGTGGCCTCCCTTTCTCCCTGAACAAAGATCAGCACTTCAGAAATGTAGGAAAGAAGTAGCTGCCTTGATCACCCTGGCTCCCAGAAAGACCTCACCTACCCTCACTCCCACAAGCACCACCACCCTCATGCCCAAAGGATACAAGAAACGAGAGCTGATGCACCACAATGCCAGGAGCAGGTTCCCAAGAAAAGGACTTGAGGAATGAACCTAGAGGTGGTGACTAAGTACCCAGGTCTCTTAAACACAGTGGCTTCAGGCGCAAGCAGGAAAATATGTATTATTTACATGCTTATGTCACAACAAGACTTTTTTCCCCCTAAAATATCTATTCTTTAATTTGAGGGAGGGAGGGAGGGAGGAAGAGAGAGAGAGACAGAGAGAGAGAGAGAGACAGACAGAGAGACAGAGACAGAGAGACAGAGACAGACAGTCAGACAGACAAAAAGAGAATATGGGTACACCTGAGCGTCCTGCCACTATAAAAGAACTCCAGATACGTGCACCCCTTTGTCCATCTGGGTCATATGGGTACGGGGAATCAAATCCTGGCCATCGGGCTTTGCAAGCAAGTTCCTTTAACTACTAAATCCAGCACTACAAAAGACTTTTTAATTCCAAAGTTCTGTTATTGCCACGGGTTCACTTGATCCTCATAACAAATCTATCAGCAAGAGTTAGTGTTGTTTTTTTCATAGGCAAGGAAACAGGATGAAAGCAGACTGAGAATTTTGGAATCTTAGTCCTGGATTCAAATCTCAGCTCTACCTCTTCCAAGATTTGTGACTGGTAAGTAGGTGATTTCTCAGAGCTTTGGTTTTCTCATTGGTGTACCTATCTACTGCTGTTGAAATAAATTAGGTAACCTACACAAAGTTGCTGGAATTGTATCCAGCACTGAATAAGCAGCATAATTTTTTTTCTCTCTCCCTAGTACAGTATTTGGGAAAGCAGCATAAACCCTACCACTGGCCACATATGTGAATTAAAGCAAATGTCAGCAGAAAGAGAAGTACTCTATGTTCACCTTAGTGGCATGGTAGAAAGAATACTTAAGGGGAAAAAAATACAAGCTCTACCATCAAAAATTCTGTGTTTGAAACTAACAAATTACAGTTGAATATAAACTTGGCTATAATCCTTCACTGGAAACAGAACTAGCAATGGAACTAAGACTATCAGTGTCACATCCTGCCCTCTAGCCAGAGCACCAGGCTGATCCTTGCAAAATCCACCACAGTGGATGCAAGTGTGGCTGTGGTCCCAACACAGGACCTCTCCTGGAAGCCGAGGCCCACTTGATTTCCAGAGGTCCCTTTCCACGAGCAGAGACTCTAATTAGACCCCGGAGCTGCTGCAGACTCTAGAGACAACCAGAGACACTGGCCTCTTCTGGTTCCTAGACAGCAGCTGCAGAGCAGTAATTGGAACGCAAGAGCTCACACCACCCACTTTTAATGACTACCTGAGTTCCCAGGGAGATCTAAAGTCTATGCTCAGGAAAGACCTATTGTGAGAGACCAAGCTTGCCATAAAACAAACAAAAAACTGACTTGCCCTCTTAATATTGCAGGCACTGCTAACAACTCAAAATTGGTTCCTATCAGCTCTCTGTCCCGACCCTTGGCTACAGGATACCGAGCTTAGTTTGGCATAGTCACTTTTATCAGAGACTTTTCAAGAGTTTGAAAATGCTTCACGGTCAGCACAAGGAAAACGGGGTTGTCCTTTGTTCTTGAGAATATTTCTCCTTATGTGCGTGTGTACCCACACATCTATACATTGTATGTGCAGATGCACTCACAGGCATGCAATGGCCCCTGAAAAAATCCACTCAGAGCATTTCCCTGAGACAGAATCTCTTTCAAAATGAAGAAGTGGAGCCCCAGCCACTCTCCAGCTCCACTCTCCACAGGCCTTGAATTACAGATGTTTGGGAGCACACCCAGCTACCTGAGTGGGTGTTGAGAATGGCCACACTCAGATCTTCATGCTGGTGCAGCAACTGCTCTTAACTGCAGAGCTGTCTCCCAGCCCATTTCTTTGTGCTGCTTGAACAAATTAACCCAAGCGAGGAAACCTTGGCTGCCTATAAAGCTTTCAACAAACCAAAATACCAATCATTTAGTCATGAATCCATATTTAAGATTTACTAATGACAGCCGGGTGTGGTTGTACATGCCTTTAATCCCAGCACTCGGGAGGCAGAGGTAGGAGGATCACAATGAGTTCAAGGCCACCCTGAGACTACATAGTGAATTCCAGGTCAGCCTGGACTAGAGCAAGACCCTACCTCGAAAAAACAAAAACAAAGATTTACCAATTATTTCTAACCTTGGACTCGCAATTCTGGAACTGAATTAAGTTCAGAGCCCCCTCCTCTTTCGGCTTACAGGTGGAGAGACAGGAACACGGCTCTTCCAGCCACGAAGTCAGTCAGCACAGACATAGGTTTAAATAGATTCACCTCTGTAAAGCTGTTATCACTGGGTGCAGACAGCCAGGAAGTCATTTAGGTTTAAAAAGCTCCAGGCAGATGTTCCTGTAGTTTGAATGCATTAACTAGCCCAACACGTGAGCCACCAACTTTAACTGAACATCTGTTCTGTGCCAGGAGCTAGCCAGGCACCTTGTGCATTCTGTGATATCATTTTATAACTTCTGTCCCCAAACTCACTGAGCTAAAGATTATTAGCCCAGTAGCCCACGCTGTGTGTCTGGCTTTACGTGGGTACTGGGGGAGTAGAACCCTGGGCCAGCAGGCTTTGCAAATGAGCGCCTTTAAACCGCTGGGCCACCTCCCCAGCCTGATGCCAGATGAGAAGCTGGAAGAGGTGACAAAGCTTGGGTCTGTTCACTTAGACCGTGATGTCCCTGGGACTCGGAAAAGGTTAAGGGATGGAAACCGGGAAGCCGCGGATCTCAGTTTCTTGGTCTAAAGGTGGTGAAACAGTACTACCGAGCGCTTTATGGGCATCTCACTACGAAGCGGGTGTGCGTGCAGCGCCTAGCAGACCACTGCCCCACTCTGCAAGCCAGAACCCCGCACACGACGAGACTACGGAGCCGGGGCTCGGTGACTCAGTCCCCCCGCCGCACCCCCACGTTCCTCGGTGTCCCCGGTGGAACAATTAAGCGTCGAGGCCCACGCGTGGCTCCGAGCCGGCGCGGATGGCCTCCCTCGGCGACGCGCTCTCCGGCATGCCCGGCGGGGATGCGGCGACAGAGAGAGCCCGGCCCCGGGACGCCCCTCACAGCCCCGCGGACCACGCGCGCCCGCCCCTCACCTTTAGGCATCTCGGCTCCGGCAGCGGCGGCGGCGGCGGCGGCGCCTCGAACTGACACCGGAACCGGAAATTCCCGAGGTTCAAGTTCTTCCGCCCTGCCCAGTGGTCTCCGCGCGCCGCCGCCGCCGCCGCCGCAGTCACCGCGAGGAACAGGCCCTCGCGGAGGCCGGCGCACGAAGCCGGGCTGTCCCGAGAAGCGCCTGAATCAATCATGGCCCGCCCGTGCGCTGCCAGGCAACAGTGCCCCCCTCCCGCATCCTCGTCTGGGGAGACGCGTAGCCCTGGCCGGTCATCCACCCCGGAAGTGAGGGGAAAAGATCACAGCGACTCCGGAATTCTACACAGGCAGCGCTGCGGACACCTAGGATGACGCAATCCCGCGCGAGGTGGGCGGGGCTTCGAGGGGTCCTGATTCAGAAGCGTTTTGCACTCCGAGCGGAAGACGTCAATAGAGAAACGGCCCGGCTGGGTGCCTGGGCTTCCGGTGAGTGCTTTTTCTCGGTTCTCGGTGCCTTCGACGACAGTTCCAGACCTGAGGGTGACTTGAGCGGCCAGACTGAGTGGCTGGAGCCCCGGAGAGGAGTCGGCGCCTCTTTCGTTCTGCGGAGGGGATGGTAGATTTTGGAATATATAGTTTGTTTTGGTTTGGTTTTTCGAGGTAGGGTCTCTCTGTAGCCCAGGCTGACCCGGAATTCACTCTGTAGTCCCAGGCTGGCCTCGAGCTCACGACCATCCTCCCACCTCTGCCTCCCGAGTGCTGGGATTAAAGGCGTGCGCCTCGGCGGTTTTGGAATCTCTTTTGGCTTTTTTTTTTTCACGTCGTTTTCTTGCTTGTTTTTCTAAGCTCTGTGTCATCTCCTCCCTCCTCGGCTCAGCTCTCCCCACCTCTCGATATCGCCCGACGTCTCCTTCCTGTGCTATGTCTGCCTTCTGCTTTAACCTCCAGACGCTCCCTGGTGGGGTCAGGGCCCCCGATTTCCTTAGGTCAGAGGAAAGTCGTTCTCTTGAGTTGCGGGCCCTGTGCCAGGGATCAGCTTCCATCCTGAAGCTTGTTGCAGAGCAGACCAAGGGCCCCGACCCCTGCTGGAGGTGTCAGGAGCCAGATCAAAGTCAGACTGCTTTCCCAGCTGTACGACCCCATAGCACCTCTCACTGTTTGCCTTCGTGTCTGTAAAGTTACTGAGATTTGGAGGGCAGGGGATGTTGTCCAGAGTCAGGGATGAGTGGATTTGCGATGATTTGAGATGAACCTGCTATGCATAAAGGTGATGTAGATCTTGGGTTTTGTTTGCCAGGGAGGAAATGCTATGGTTTGGTATTTAACTGTTTAGATTTGGACTGACCTCTGTGGGCTTTACCAGACATTGTGAAAGTGTTGTGAGGACCAGAGAGGGAAAGTGAGTTCTCTAAAAGTCTCAGAATACTTAGTAAAGCTGGACAAGATTCCACGCCCGTTACTGCAGATGCAGAGACCGAGGATTTTTCTCTTCCGACAGTAGCTCAGCGCTCTGTGTTTTTTTTTTTTTTCCTTTTCAGATTCATTCTGTTTTGTCGAGTGTGGTCCTCACACTGTTGTGTCAGCGGCTTTTTTACGCATGTATGTGTGAGGTGTGTGTTTTATGTGCACATGTGGAGATGGGCTACCCCAGTGCACAGGCCAGAGGATATAGGATGACCTCCGCCATCCTTTCCCTTTTGTTTCCTTGAAACCGAGTCTCTTGCTGAGCTTGGAGCTGTTGTTTCAGTCAGGTTGGCTGACCAGAAAGCCCTCTAACTGGAGTTTACAGACATGGGTGGCAATTCCCAGCTTTTTATAAAAAAAAAAAAAAAGAGTTCCAGGGGTTGAATTCAGGCGGTCTCAGGCCCTCATGCTTACATAGAGCCATTTCCCCAGCCCCTTATAATTGGCTTTTTAATTTTGTAATATTTTATTTATAAGCAGAGAGAGAAAGAGAATGGGAACACCAGGGCCTCCTGCCACTGCAAATGAACTCCGGATGTATACACCACTTTCTGCATCTGACTTTATGCAGGTACTAGGAAATCAGATCCAGGCTGTCAGGCTCTGTAAGCAAGCACCTTTAACCACAGAGCCTTCTCTCTGGTCTTGTAATTGGCTTTTATACAGTTTTTCCCCCCCCCCAAACAGAGAGATAGAGTGTGTAATTGGCTTCTAATTAATTCTTCACAATGATCCTATATGATCACTTTATAGTCGAGAAATCTAAAATTGGAAGGTTAAGTAGCTCTGGTCTGTTTGAGTCATGATCTCACTCTAGCCCAGGCTGGACTCACAGCGGTCCTTCTCAAGTCTCCCTGGCATTGGCCACCATGCCCAGCTTGAGCAGCTTGTTAGGCATCACAAGTGGATAAGAGCAGAACTAGGATTCGAACCAGGCAGTCTGGATGCTGAGCCCTTTCCAGTACCTACTGCAGTCTGCTGCTTCAAGTAAGAGAATAAGTACCAAAATAGTGGCTGGTGAAGGCCTTTGGTAATCTGAGAAGCAATTTATTTTTCCCTCCAGATCTTTTCAAGTTAGCTTGGGAGGGAAAATGCCTAAAGTCAAAAGAAGCCGAAAAGCGCCTCCAGATGGCTGGGAGTTGATTGAACCCACCCTGGATGAATTGGATCAGAAGATGAGAGAAGGTGAGTGGGGAGCTCCTGTCTGGATGAGCTGGGGAAGAGGGAAGGCTCAGGTGCCTCCAGGGTTAGATGAAAACCACAGTTTAATGAGAAGAAGCTTGTCTCCAAATAGAACGTTTTCTTTGTGTGCGGACTGAAGATATTATTGTAAGCCCTAGAAAGTAAAATAACATTAGTGAAAGTCCCCAGAAGAGATTTTTTAAAAATCAACTTGAACCCAAAAGCTTTAGGAAATACAGGTCAGATAGTCTAGATTTACTATTTTGTTTAGATGCTGATTGATTGAAACAGGGTCTCCTGGTGCCTGTAGGGTATTTGCATTTATTATTTAGCTGGAGGTGAGCATGAACTTCTGATCCTCCTGTCTCTACCTCCCAAGTGCTGGGATTACATGCAAGTTTATTCAGTACAGGAAATCCAGGGCTTTGTGCATGCTGAGCGAGCACTACCAACTGAGTGCTCAGCCCTAGATGTGTCTGTCTAATATACCACATAGAGGTACGTGGAAATGCCTATTCACTTTCACATTTATAAATTATTCTTTTTTTGATTTTCTGAAAAATATTTATTAGAGAGTGAGAGAGAAAAAGGCAGACAGAGAGAATGGGCGTGCCAGGACCTCCAGCCACTGCAAACGAACTCCAGACACATGCGCCACCTTGTGCATCTGGCTTTATGTGGGTACTAGGGAATTGAACTCAGGTCCTACTTTGCAGGCAAACACCTTAACTGCTAAGCCATCTCTCCAGCCCATGAATATTTTATTTATTTATTTTTTTTATGTGTGTGTGTGCGTGGGCATGCCAGGGTCTCTTACTGCTACAAAAGAACACCCATCCATCTTTATGTGGGTGCTAGGAGATTGAACCTAGGCTAGGCTGGTAGGCTTTGCAAGCAAGTACCTTTAACCGCTGAACCATCTCCCCAGCCCCTTATGAAACATTTTTATTTGCACTTTTTAAAATTTTTTTGGAGACAGGGTCTCACTGTGCGGCCTTAGTTGACCTGGAATTTACTATGTATTCACTATGGGTCTTTGGTAATGTTTTCTCCCTCAGCTTTTCTGCATCATGTAACGGTTTTCCACAGTGTACTGTCGTGTCGCTTTTTCTAGATGGTGTGTGATCTTTGTACTTCATGTAGTATGTGATCTTTGGAAAGTTTATCTAAATCTAAAGCCATTGAATCTGTTGGCTTTCTGTGATTGGAATTTATCCAATTGTACTAAAGCAGCTTTTTTTTTTTTTTTTTTTTTTTTTTTTTTTTTTTTTTTTTTTTTTTTTTTTTTTTTTTTTTTTTTTTTTGGTTTTTTGAGGTAGGGTCTTGCTCTAGTCCAGGCTGACCTGGAATTCATTATGTAGTCTCAGGGTGGCCTTGAACTCATGGTGATCCTCCTACCTCTGCCTCCTGAGTGCTGGGAGTGCTGGGATTAAAGGTGTGCGCCACCACGCCCAGCCTAAAGCAGCTTTTGAAATGTTTGTTCAGAAGTAATGTTATCATTATAATTATGAGGTCATACCTCCAGCCATAATTGCTGAATCAGTGTTAACTGCCTCTTTTCACAACTGATTGTGGCATGTGATTTCTATTAAATACCCGGAACTTGTAATAATGAGGGTCTTTGTGAGCTGAGAAATTTCTTCTCCTAACAGCTCTTTGTCAAAGAAAATTGGAGTGTCCAGCATGTGTGGAGCCCTGGTTTCCATCCCCAGCACCGTTCAAAACCAGGCATGGTGGCACATGCCTGTGATCCTAGCATCAGGGAATTGGAGGCATCAGAAGTTTAAGGCTATCCTGGGCTATTTGAGGCTCTGTGACCAAAACAATAAATGAAACAAAATAGCAGCCCATGGCTAGACATATTGGTGCACGCCTTTAATCCCAGCACCTGGGAGGCAGAGGTAGGAGGATCACCTTGGGGCTACACAGTGAATTTCAGGTCAGTTTGGGCTAGAGTGAGACCTATCTCAAAAAAACAGCAGCAACTAAAACAAGCTAGCAGCCCATGTGGGTGGCATCAGAGACTCGGCTTTACTGTTAGAAACTATAGGGAGGTCTGAGGACATTGCAGAATGTAAAGGTGCAAAAGCTCTTGTGAGGAGCCTATTTGACCATTGGGAAGGCAGGCTGGGCAAGGCTGTGTTTGCTGGATTGAAAGGGAAGAACATCAGGACTAGCCAGGCTTCTTCCTAACAACTATCTGGATGTCCAGAGCAGGCCTGCAGTCTTGTCCCTAGCTGAAACTTACTTC